>RJWM01024748.1:0-30321 GCA_004363535.1 Dasyprocta punctata | reverse complement strand
TTTAAACCCCAATCCGGCCTAATTATCAGAGCCATATTACTTGCTGGCTATAATTTGCTCTGGGTACAACTCAGTGAAGTTGAAAATTTTATTTTGCAGTCAGAAAATTGGTTTACCTTTACACATACACCCCCCACCTCCAGATTTCCCTGTGGAAGATTGGTTCTCTTAATTTAGGCATCTTGTAATTTTTCTCATTAAAAATGTGTGGCATGTGATATCATTAGTTTTTTTCTAAATTGCAGTGACTTAAGTGAGTTGACATATGTGCTACAGTGTAATTGTGCTGTGTTTTTTGGAGCTCAAGTCAGTAATTACATCCATAAACTTATTGTCTCTGGTAAAATATGTTAACTGGTCTTTGACATAAAATTCATTAATTTGAATCAATATATAATGTTCTGAAATGCTCTAACAAAGGATCATTGACTGATGGATATAATATGGTCTAAGACACAAGCATTTCTCTATGAATAGCACTAAACGTAAACATTTTCTAAATAGCTTGTCAATACCCTGAGTCCCAAAACACACATATTTTGAAATTTGAGCTATGGCATGAGCCCAATAATTGAATTTACTTGTTTAAAAAATGAGTGTATCCTGGGATTTTGGATCTTTACAATATTGAGCTAGCTCACAGACAGGGTCTTGGGACGTCAGACCTTTAAATCCTCATGCCTTGAACTGACATCAGCCACCTCTTGGTGGCCGGGAGACTGGTGTCTGCGAGGTTTTCTCTGATTGTACCTCAGAAAATACCAGGACTCCTTTCTTCCTGGTACCTGAGAAATTTCTGGGGAATCTGGGTTTTCTGCTTTCCTAATGTTGAATAACTTTGCAAAGCAAATTGAAATGTACCAGAGATGGGAAATAGATTTAAATTCATGGTAAGAATTTCATCAGGAATCCCATCCCAGGATGTTCTTTTGACTCAAGGCTGCAGACCTACAAAAGTGACATGAATGCAAAATCTTGACAGAAGAGAAATCTCCATGATTAGATAAATGGGTTTCACACAGAAGGTCTGGTTTGTCTCCTCAGCAGTTCAAGGAAGTAAGAGTCAGAGAAGAAATGGACTGTGTGACTTTCCCACTCAAATTGTTTACCCTTCCTCCCATCAGACCTGTCCACATCTTTTCTGAACAGCAAGACCAGCTTTGAAGGTGTCCGCATCACTTTTCTTCTTGCTGAGATAAGTACTCAACACCCACAACTTAGAGGAGGGAAGGTTTATTTTGGCTCAGGTTTACAGTCCGCCTGGCTCCAAGGCATAGCAGACAGAAAGGAGAGCATCAAGGGAAGAGAGGGAAGGGTGCTAGAACCTTCCTGGGCTGTTCTCATGGGGATCCACTTCTTCAAACCAAGCCATATGCCCAACCACAGGTGAGCCGTAATACCCCTATAATCTAACAACTCTCTCAGGGTCTTGCCTAGGACCACATGAGGCTTTAGGTAAACCCTAGCAGAAGGTGAAGAGACTCCCACTGGTTAGGAAGCTGGCACCGGGCAGAGAAGGCAGGAAGGGAGCTGCCCTTGGCTGCTGCTGATTTTGCTCTGCGGTCTCACTCATGCCTTGTGTCTTTTGACCTCCAGGTCCCTGTGCCTTTCCCAGGACATCTCCCTTCCTCTTCACCAGTTTCTTTCTCTTCCCAGCACTTCCGGCCCCTCCATTTTTCTCTTTCCTTTTCCCCTCCACTCTTCCTCTCCTCCCTCCTTAGCAAACTTCAAAGTGGGGCTCCATGCCCTCTGGTTCCTGGGTGAGTCTGGCCAAGTAGAGAGATAGCAGCAGGAGACAGAGGGAAGGAAGAAGAGTGGAGAATATGACAGAACCCATTGCTCCCTGTGACTGAATGTTATTCAAGCAAGGGTTCCTGTCTGGCGACTCTCCCTACCCAGCCCCCTGTGTTAGTTCTAGAAGCAGGTCTCTCCCCTTTCCTCTTTAGGCCTGGCGATAGTGAGGTCTCCCTATTCCTGTGTGAGTAATCTATCAAATTCAACTGGAGCCACCCGTTCTGAGAGTGCCGAGCTTCCTGAAGGAGCTTGCACTGAAGCACCGGGTAGGGTTGAGCTCATGATATGTATGCATTGTGTGGATATACATTTACTTAATTTATTTGTTTAATAAGTATTGCACGTCAATAAATAGGTACCCAGAAGAGAACAAAGCAGACAAAGCTCCTGCCCTTGTGGTGTTTACAGGACGATAGGCAAACACAGACAAGTACTGTGTAATGCCAGGTGGCCTTAATTGTCACGAAGGAAAGGATGTTGGGGAAGGAGAGTGACGGGTGGGCTTTTAGAGAAGGGGACACACGATGCTTCTCTAATGAAGTGAGCAGCATGCTTTGCAGAGCACTTGAAGGGAGAGGAGTCTAATGAAGGGAACCCCAGGGACTCGAGTTGGCAAAATGGCTGGAGAGCTCTCAGGACAGCACAAAGACTAGTGTGGCCAGAGTGAAGACAGCAGGCCTGGGGTAGTAAAGGGATCCAGACAGGTATCCAGGGCAGATCCCTCATGGCTTTGTAGCTATGGACGGATTTTGGGTGAGTGGAAGAGGAAGGTGCCGGATGCTTGGAGGGAAATAACACGACTTATGTTTTATTTGAGTGGCTTTGTCTGCCCTTGGTAGGATACGCCATGGAGAGCAGAAACAGTGGAGGAGGTATAAGACTTTCGCTGGAGTTTGGATGACACAGATGGCCTTCAGGCTGAATTTTGTTCTCCATCCCAGCTCCCAAGAAAATATGTTGAAGTCTTAACCCCATTGCTTGACAGTGGGACCTCTTGGAGAAGAGTCTGTACAGAGATGATGGAGTTAAAAGAAAGTCATTAGTGTGGGCTGTAATTCAGTATGGCTGGTTCCTTTATCAAAAGACAACAAACTTAAGGGGAAAGTGATGTGAGGAGATACAGGAGAACACAGCCATCTACAGGGGCAAGGACAAAGCCTGAAACAGATCTTTCCCCAAGGCCTTGAGAGGAAGCAACCCCGCCAGCACCTCGATCATGGCCTTCTGCCCTTCGGAACTGTGAGACAATGGATTTGCTGTGTAAGCTCCTCAGCCTGCTGTGCTTTGTTACTGTAGCTCTAGCACCTATTGCAGGTGGCATAGATGAGACTAATAGCAGTAGAAGTAGGAAAGAATTGGGTATGAAATAGATTCTGAAGTCAAAACCAGTACCATTTCCTGAGAGTTGAAACAGGGATGGGATGGTGCACCTGACCAAGGCGATCTCAGAGTAGGGAAACTGAGGACCAGCCAGCGTGCTGACTCTGGGTCACTCGCCCATCAGAGCAGGCAGTTGGAGGTGGCAGGGAGCTGTCCGAATAGGGTGACCGTAGTGCCCCCACACCTACTCCCCAAAACTGCAGGGTTCAGGCTGCTCACTTCAGTTACCCACGCTTCAGGACAGGCTCTGCTGAATGCATGCAGGATGCCCCCAGTCAGTACACAGATATTTTTAATTTGGTAGTTAATGTATTTTTTTCTTAATATGCATTAGGAAACAAATGAACCAGCACAACAATGCCATGATTTCAAGATGTCATCACATAGGCCACTGTAAAAAATTGAAATATTTAATTTTTTTAAAGAAGGGGTAGTTTTTAAAATAAAACTGCAAACACATGCTAATGAACAATAAAATTGAAGCAAAGTAGTCCATAATTTAAACAATAAAACTGTGAGGAAAATAATGCATGAAATAGCACATCATTATGTGGGCTATTACATAATGATGTGTAATAGTACACAGAGTACCTGAATATGAGAAAATACATAAATGACTGATATTGAGACACAACCTAAAACATTCTTAATGAGTTTCCTAGGTTGTTGCTATATTGTCACAGTTGTAAAGCTACTTAACTCTCTGAGTGCTCCCCAATGTGGGATCAGGCTAACCAAAGGCTGTACCACTGAGCTGTATCCCTGGCCACTTTACTGTGGATTTGAACTACTGGTAACATCATCAATTTAGAATATATAGACCAGTGTTTGTTTTAAAAGGAACTAAAGCAGATCAGGAAGTAGAGTACATTGCTGGTATTACTGTCCAACTGTTTCAGAAGGTAAGATTATGAGCATTTCAGTGAAAAAAGGCATACCTCATTCTAAGGGTCTGCTCTCCTTCCCCCTTCCAGTTTGATGACTTCCCTCATGGGCTATTTTTTAAAGCTCGACTTTGAAAGAAGATGAGCTGAAATGATCTTCTCGTCTTGTTACAAAGCTATTAATCATGCAGGCTTCCGTGAATTATTGTGTGATTAGTTCCATGGGTTTTAGACATCTATGATGTCATAATGGAAGATGTACTCTGTCTTCTCAATGGCATGTTTCTTCGATGTTCATTTTGGCTTCTGATCCCTATATCGATATGCTTGATAATTGTTAAATCCCCCTAGCTTATGTATTCTGTCTGTTCATTTTCATAGAGTGTTTTGACTTTGCAAGGTCCTAGATTTCTTTCTCAGTGTTCAAAGGTCTCTTTAATAATTCCTACTTGTTATGCCTGTGTTGTATTTAAATACAGTGTTCAGTAATGTTACCAGAATCCAAGGAGGTCCCTGCCTAAAGCCAAAAGGGAGACTTCAGCTCACTTGGCCAGGTTCAGAGTACACTCTGGAAGAGAACAAGTTTAGGTGCTTGAGGGCTGACATGTGCTATGGGGGCTGGGAGTATTTATGTGGTCTTGGGGTAGCCTTAAGACAGATGATCTAGAATATTCCTCTTTTGAGTTATTTATCATTTACCTAATGTCTAGCAGGTCACCATTAGTGGGCTAAGGCAAAAACTAACTATGAAATGGGTTAAAATGCAAACTGTTTGCATATGTTTGAAGTTTATCGATATGGTACTGTGTCCAGTTACTGGAGCTGTTTCCTTGAGAGTGAAAGTCTATGGAATTTATTAATTTGTAACTGGAAGAAAAACACAGCCCCAGTTTATGGACTTGTGACATCTTTCAAACTCTTAGAAATTTTGGACTGAGAAACCTAGAGGTAAGACAAGCTGAAAAGTTAAAAGGCACCATAACCTTTGGTAAATTTGATTATGTTTAATAGATTTTTCCATCTTTTTCAAATTTACAGTTTCCTCAAAATTATAACTTCCTTGTCTCCTTTATTTTTCCTGTTCTGCCTTAGTAACAATTTTCATTGGGGGTGAAATATGTTTATCAGAGACAAAAACTATGCCTGACTTGGGATGAGAAGTTTATTTTTTTTCTAAATGTGTATATGATTCTTTTCTGAATTAAAACTATTTTGAATAGAATTTTAAGAAGTGGTCAAGGAGCCCTTGAAACACTTCTTTGAGTCATTGTGTGATTTTTTTTTCTATGTTAAGATCTTTAGTTTAGAAATCTCTAATGGTAGATTTTTAAAAAATGAAACTCATGTCAGAATTATATACATTTAGTTTTCAATGTTCCTTTTGGCTCATTTTGAGATAGAGTAACTTATACCTGATTTAAGGAATTGGGCTTTTATAAATAGTCTGTGGTAAGCAACTAAATTCACCGGGCACCCATTATTTCACGCCTTATATATTGTTTTCCACAGAGCATTCTTGTAAATATGTTTGCACAATGTAAATTAGGCTGATATACTAAGCTATCAGATCTGTAATGTTAAGGGAACAATAATTTCTCTAAAAAGTGTGCTCTGCTATGTCGAGGGATGTTCGTAATTTCTAAAAGGGCTTACTTAACAGGTGAAGGCTTGGTGAAAGCATTTAGCATAGAGAAGAAATATGTCTCATTAAATTTCTACATTATGCACATGTCAACTCTTCTTTTGTCATTCTCTAATAGTTTATTTACATAGCTGAAGACTGCTATTTTATTGCTGGTGGTTATAATAGCAAAATAATTTTTGTTGAGCTTATCTAGGTAACAAAAAGGGCTACTGTTTCCACAAAATTAATGATGAGAATTTCAACTTCCCAGGTCCCCTGTCCTCTGCTCTTTACAGTGAAGGGACCCTACTTGCATATGTAAGTAAGCAATTCAGTTCACAGCCCGTGGAGCCCACCAAGGCCCAATCTGTTATTTTGCTGATGTTGATGTCATTAGCTGGGAGGTAAGTGGTACCAGGAGACATCTCTCAGCCTGGAATGACAGATAGCAGAGTCTGAAGGCTGTCATTTAGGAGGAGAAACAGGTTCTTGGAACTTAGAATTTGGATAGTGAAAATTAAGTAACAAATTTTGTTTTCAATATTAATGTGAGTAGTAGAATTTAATATTGTTCTTGAACACAAAACTATGTGGACAAAAAATATATATATAGTAATTTATAAATCAGGAATTTTATTTGGCTAATGGTCAGGAAGCTGGGAAATCTTAAGAGCATGATCTCTGTATCTGCTTGGACTCTGGTGCAGTCCGCCTTGCTGTATCATAACATGGCAGAGGTGAGACAGAGCAAGTTTGCTGGGTTGAGTCTCTCTTCCTCTGTTCATGAAGCCACTAATGCTATTGTGGGACTCCCATTCCCATGAGCTCTCCTATACTTAATCAACTCACAGAGGGCTCACCTCTAAATACCACTGGCATAGGGATTTGGGAGGATTAAGTTTCTAACATGAAATTCTGAGGACATATTCAAGTCATAGCATGTAGAGTTGATTTCCTGAGGAAACATGCAGGAGAGCCTTGTTTGCTTTTTTTGTTTTTTAAAAAATGTACAGTGTACTGAACTGTACTCAGTTGACTAAGCTCAAAGATGTGTTATTTGTGTTTCCCCTGGATATGTCAGGTGATCTGGTAAATAGGAAGACTTGGAATGGGGAGGAAAAACTGTTCTTGTAGAGTTGCCTTGGAAGTGAAGTAGCAGACGTGTCCAGCTCTTAATGAGTGAAGTTCTCCTCAAAGGTTTCCATGTGATTCTACCTGTGTGAATCTGTCCCCCAAGTCTCAGTTTTACAAAACTCTCAAATATACGGGCAACTAATCACTACCAATTGTTGTTTGCAGTAGAATATGTAGTGCCTATTTTATTGAAAATTAATGTTAGTTTAAAATGTGAGTCATGTGTATAAAAACTTGCTGTGAGCTGTTCACAATTCCTTTATTTTCACTCTCTATATGCAATTCATTAAAATGACATTAATCCCCCAGGCTCTTTCTTGGTTTCTATTAAGATATGTGACGGGAATCTCTGTGTAACTCCATTGATTATTTCATAGACCTATTTGTTCACTGCAAACAGACTGTTGTTACAGACCATTGTACCTATGATAAATGAAAGAAAATGGAGACCAGGTTCCAAATACTCACCTCTCTTGAGTATTAAGTGCTTACTTTTTATGCCAGCTTTCTGCCAACTGGGAGTTTAAGATTCAGATCTCAGGTTTAATATCAACATCTGCCTCCTGCCGAGTTCATGGTACAATTAGCTAATTAAAAAAAGATAACATTTTCACCTTGGAGTCAGAAGAAGAGCAATAAACCTCGAGCCCAGGATTTAGTTAATTTGCACATTGACTATAATTGTGTATTTAAGGCTGAGATTAATTTTTTCCCCTGATGAGTGGGAGCCTGGAACTATGCATTGGAACTCTTAAATCAGTTGTAATCATTCCATAGGGAGGTTAATAAGGACAGAGAGTTCTCCAGATCTGTTAATGAGGATAAGTATTTATTTACATATGAT
Source organism: Dasyprocta punctata (assembly GCA_004363535.1). NCBI lineage: Eukaryota > Metazoa > Chordata > Mammalia > Rodentia > Dasyproctidae > Dasyprocta > Dasyprocta punctata. The sequence continues at coordinate 22,661 of RJWM01024748.1, read as the reverse complement.
AACTTCTATTAGGGAGAATAGAAAAAGCATTAAAACCCCCTTCTGATAAACCATTAAGTTTAAAGGATAATTTTCAAACAGTCAAACTAAATAAATAGTCTGTTTTTTTCCAAAAACTATTTCTGAAGTAAAAACCATTGATTCTGTTGAAATGGGAAGTCATGCTCTGTTTTTTCTTTTTGTTTTGCCAAGTACTCAGGGTATTAATGAATACTAGTTCTTCTATTAAAGCATCAGTATATTTTTTTAGGTCACCTTAATTTCAACACTATGTCCATGCATTTTTGTAAAGAGAGTAGAGAAAGAATACATATTGGCAGGAAAGTTTTTTGGGGGGATGAAAGGGAGAAAAAGATATATATATTCCTGACTCGTAGTCTGCTGCTTATGGCCTTATCTTTTCAAAAAGTAAGCACTGTATTGTGGACACCCAAGCACTTATCATTGGCAGTTCAAGTGGGTGTGATTGACAGATGTCTTGAAAGCAATAGAGCTGTTGTTCCTAAAAGCAAGGAAAAATTCAGAAGTATTATAATGTAGACACTGCATTTTTACCTAAGTGGGAAGATCTTTCGCCTTTCTCTGTTAACGGAATGCTCCAGTGCCATCCTTCCTCTGAGAGTTCTTTTGCTGTCTCTGTTGTCTCTGCCTTGTATCAGGATCTATGAGCCCAGGGATTTTGTGGGAGCACCTCTCTGTTGCTTTCGTCTTGCCATCTCTGGAGATGATACTCACAGAAGGACAGCCTTTGCTTCTCAAATTTTGGTTTATTACTGGGCCACTTTGAAAGATGGAGAAATGGAACACAATTTGTGGAGGCTCCTATGTCCTACTTCTCCCTTCAAAATATAATCCCTTGGGTTGTGTATTTGTCTGTTTGGCATGAAGGAGTCATGGGGAAGTGTTAAGCCTGTCCATGTGATCCATTTCCTTAGTATATATAAGCATTAGCTAAGCTGATCTAAGCAGTGATCACTTTTACACAGGTTTAAATAATAAAGTTAATGTTAAATCTATAATTATGTTAATTAAATATAATATACAGTTGGGGGAGAGGTTTTTTTTTCCAGGATATCAAAAAAAAAAAAATTCTACCAAGGTGATGGAGAAAGGAGCCTGATGTGGTAGACCTGACATGATTTTGATAAGAATTATGATTCTCATATCATTTTTGGTTTTAGCCAACAAGACTAAGCCCCAGAATGCTGCATAACACACTCTGTTATTTTAGGAAGATGGACTTGGTGTTTAGGGAAATAATATTTCCACGGTCCTTTGGATCTCTGAAATGTAGAGAAAATGATCAGATAACAGGAAAATGAAAATTTCATGGGAAATACTTTAATCCTGGGCTGTGTGTCTTTATTATACATATGCACATAAAAGGCTGCTTTTGAAGAAATGACTGGCACATATCGTGTGATTTTGTGGGGGAATATTGGTCAAATGTTTTTGTTATTAGATTTTTAGCTAAGACGTATACAGTGCCGTTAAACACTGTCCCTCTCCCTTCTCTGACCATTTCGTCACCATCCCATGCCGCCCCACCTTGTGCTTCCCACCTCTTGTTCACCCCCCATCTTCCATTCACTGTCAGGAAGGGCAGCCTCCGAAGAGCCATTTCAACTCAGCCCGACATCGCCAGAGACTAGTGGACCCAGCTGCTTCAAAAGTGAGTGTATCCTGTCGCCCTGGGCGGTGGGTGTGCATGGGCAGTGTGATTCCTCTCCAGTAAATGGGTTGTGGGGTTTCGTTCATGCAAGCGCATTTGAAGGCTTTAGAATATGGATATAGGAAAAAGACAAAGTCTTCTTTATTAATTTAAGACTGTGCACACCAACGATGTTCTTGTAAACATCTAACAACCAGCCTTGAAATAAAACAAAACCTTGATTTGTAGCATTTGCTGAGTTCCATGGTTTTTGTATTCTCACTATGGCCAATGTCAACTACCTGTGTGGCATCATTGAATTTAGAGCTCTGAAGAGTGTCCTTAAGAAAATTATGTTATATTACACATAGACCCTGTACCATTAGGCACAATTGTTGTAAGCTCTACTAATATGTAGTAGAATTAGGTGATGAAAGTTTTAAGTGTCTGTTATCCTTGTCTTTAATATATATACACTTTTAAATGTCAGTATTTTAAATTGATTTACAGTGATTCTTTTTTGCCATTGGTTTGTAAAATTCCTGAGAATTTACTGACTCGGTGGGATAAGGCTCTCGCGCACTGGTTATTACATGGTGTGTGGAGAATGTGTTTAAGTCCATTTGGTCATTAACAGAGAATAGTAGCCACAGGAAAGTGACTGACCTACGTATTTGGGTAAGGATTTGCTAAATTCAAGCAGCTCAAGTAGTCTCAGACTAATTCTGCTTCATTTTGGCTTTTATTAAACACACATTAGTCAGCAGAACCAACAGGGTTCGGAACTAATTCATGAACCTCGTCCTACAAACTCAATAAAGTTCCAGTTCTCTGATGTTTTTAAGCACTCTGGTCAAATCTTTATTTCTACTCCAGGTCAATGTGACAACTTTCCAGAGGCAGTGCAGGGAGCATCTAGCCATAGAAATCCTTTGGCAGACTCGTTAGACATAAAGCAATTGAACCTCAAGTGCCAGGCCTAGGGGGCAAGGTAGGGGGCCCCCTTCATTCCATGCCCTGTTCATGGGAGGATGTCCCTAAAATGATTTTTCCCATTCACTTACCTTAAATATCACTAATTTCAAAGATGAAAACCTGTTTTTATCATCTACTGTGGGACTAACAAGCTACCAGCTGACTTCATCGTCATACCAGTGGGGTATGTTAATAAACAAAAATCCCTGATGTTGACTAAGATACAGATACTTCTGATATAATGCTAGTCACCATCTTGGAGATTTTGGAGGGAGATTTTGGAGGGTTCCTGGTTAGAGCTTGTGACTGTGTATAGGATACAGTTTGAATCCATCAATAATACTACATGGCCTATGTTCAGATATTTAAAAGTAAACTACAAATGTCATAGCCCTTTGTCGTATTATCAAGTGCCTCAGGTGTCTGAGACAATTTGAGAGCCTTGGGATGAAGTCATGCAAGATTTGTTGCTGTGTGGAGGAAGAAAATAAACTAGATTTGAGTAAGTCTGGGGGTTTTCTCCTGTAAGATGTGGTTTTTGCTAAAGTAGAATGTAGCTCAGAGAATAGCAGGGCTTTCTTGGACCTACCTATGAATTTTAACTAATGAAGCCCTAAGTTAATGTATGAATTCCGCACATCTGCTGTTATGCACTGTGCCCTCCTTGGTCCAGGGTGTTGTAAGCTGCAACTCAGCGTGTGTTTTTGTTTTACTTCCTCCCTTGCTTTTGTCCTCTGTTTATTTCATTCTGCCTTGGCATTTTCAAAAATACTGCACCTCAACATGCAATGTAGTATATAAATTAAAGACTATAAATTAGACTATACATTAGCTAATTTTCTTTTCTTGGTGGTGAGAGAATTTTTTGGTTATTGCATTGTGTTTTGAGCAAGAATCTTGTCTGCCTTCTCTGCGCAAACTTACAAAGGAGCTCATTAATCTGCTGAGAGGAAGATGTCTGGTGTTTGTGTGAATTGGTACAGCTATGTTACCAAATAGTCTTAAAAGGTCAGATCCATTCCAAGGTACTGCAGAAGGAGAAATCTGAGGAGCACTCGAACACCTTTGCTAATATTAAGGAGTAATGGAAGAAGCCGCTGTTTGCCGTGCAGATGCATCACTTGGACAATAAATGGCAAATGGAAATGCGCATCTGTGGAGTCGGTGACCTTTCATTAGAAGCACACTTGGCTTGGAATCTGCGCTGTATCATTTTCAACTGAATAACCTGAGTTGTAGTAAAGAATTCCTACAAATTATGGGTTTCCATGTTCTAGGAGTCAATAATAATTTATGGTAAATGAGCTGCCACATCTTTTGAGAACTTTGATTTTATTGTGAGTGCATTGTACACTCAGGGAGGAAGTGTGGTCAGGTAGAAATGTTCAGCTTATGTGTAACAGGCTGTGGTGCAAAGAGTCTATTGAATTGGGTGCATAAGAGCTTTGCCACACACCAGCTCTGTAGCCTTGTGTATGCAGCCAACACTGAGCCCTCATTGCTGTAGCTCTTGTCATCGACAAAATGAAGAGAGTCTATAAAAATGTTCTTTTCATCAATTTTGGAATGGTTTTCCTTTTCCATCAAGACTATTTATTTAAAACTAGACACATTACCATTTAGTCTAAGACTTTTGAGTGGCATTTCTCAATCCTAAAATCCCTCTACAAATGGCATCATTCTTCATTACTTGCAGAGAGCCTTGTTAGGTAGTCCTCTACCAGTGTCTTCCACGTAAGTTAATTTTAAAAAAAGGAACTATAAAGCAATGGAGGGAAATAGAGACCAGATATAAGGGGCTCATTTTCTTCTTAAGGAGTTGGCTATTTTTTAGCCTCAATTTTCACTTTGTCTTAAAAAACCTTTTGTTCTTTCAGTGTAGGCAAACAAGCTTTTAAATCTGTTTTATTTGAATAAGACTGAAGGGTGAGGGGGGCATCAAAGATAAATAATGCACCTCTGATTGGCTAAGCCTGTCCACTGGGAATGTCTAAAGTATCTTTCACTTTGAGAATATGCTCACCTGTCTGTCCCCCTGTAGGAATGCTGTTAACACAGCAAATGAACAAAGAATGAGTCAAAACGGGTAGTAGAAATAATAGTTCAAAGACCACAGAGCTGTTATTTGTGGAGCTGCTAAAGGCCCTCTGTTAAATAAAAATCAATTTGATATGAGAGCATCAGAGACATGATCTGGTGGACAGAAGAGAGCACGAGAACGCACAGAGGATTAGTTTTCAAATCTCCTGGCATTTCTGCACAAAAGGATGATGAAGATTTATTCCCCATGAGCTGTCATTTTACACCGGAAGCTTTGCTGATCCAGAATAAATAGGTTCATAAAGATTGTATTGAAATTTTGAGTATGTGAGAGCAAATAGTGGTAGGCATAGCATCTAATAAATTTTGAAACCAGGAAGTGTTGTAACATTTTATCCTTCTTAAAAAAAAAATTCCAATGCATAGATAATTCAACTATCAAAACCTGCATGTTGTAAGATACAGCGTTTCAATCTGCTGTAGGACTTACAAAATCTTTTATTCTTATTCTGAGCAATTTCCCTTTCTCTAATGAGAATGAGGTGTATAAAACTTGGGCTCCCCTGGTGGGAAAACGAGCACAAAGCTATCTCGGAGCAGATGGCCTTCTGTTCTCACTACTATAAACCTTTTAGGATTGATTTTTTTTTTTCATTTTTATCTATCTGAAGAGTAAATGTCTTTGAGACCTTAGAAACCCACCGTGCAGAGGGAACAAGAAGCTCCCTGGACACAGTATAGAGTTGCATAGCTGGTGTAAAATAAAGGCAACGGAAAAATCATGAAATCATGTTTCTGTCATATTGAAAGAAAATAGATCGATTTTTTTTTTTAAAGCACTGAAGGAATAGGCTTTACATTATCTACATTTTTGAGCCTGATTATGCATGGAGTTTCTGGGTGGTAATTAACACCTTTTTTGTCCCAGGAATTTCAAGAATGATTTCTTCTTTTTTGGAGGATGCAATACTTGTTACTATATTTAAGGACACAGAAAGATGGGGCAGAGATTGAAAGACTGGTTGCCACAATTATTCTGGAAGTATTTCAGTCACATAAAACGTTGTACTATGTAAACTTTTTTTTTTAAACATATAAAGACCTTCAGGTATCATAAATTTCTAAGAGAAATCTTCAAGGCAGGTTATATTTTTGTTTTTAGATCAGCCATGTATAAATTATCATTGGTCCCAACTAGAATAAGCATGAATTTCATTTCTGCAATTTATTAGCTATGGCCTTTAGCCAATTACTTAGTGTCTTTACAAAATGGGTACCAAAATATCAATCTAATCAGGCTGAAAATTCAATGAGATAATACATGGAAAATTTTTACTACATCATCACCTACTTAAAGAGTACCAAATTGTAAAACAAACAAACAAAACATTTAAGTTATACTTACTATCATAGTTATTAGGTAACTCTTTATTTGATTTATCTGGGACTTGCCCCCTGTTTTGTAAAATGAAAAGTTAGGGCCAGAAGATATATGAGGTTTAATGTCTGCATTGTTAAAAGTCTACAGGGAAGAAGAGAAAGGGCAGGGAATTAAAAAACAGAGAAAAGAATTAAGATGAATTATGCACATAATTGTTGTACAACAATAATTATAATCATTATGAATTGCAAATATATACTAATAAAAAGTATGAAAAAAGTCTACAGTTGTACTTATGTTGGAATCCTACTATCCACTCACTAGTATGTTAAACAGAAAGGATATAAGTTGCAGGATTTTATTCCTTGCTATCAACAGTGTAATTTAGTTGGCAGACAAAGCATAGACAGTAATAAACTGAATGGTAAATTATATCATTATGGTGCTAATTTTGAGTAGAGGGCAATCTATGAGTAGTAATCAGAAGAGGACTGCTGGTAGTGATGGTTTTTCATCTGGGCCTTGAAGGAAAATTAAGATTTAAACAGCATGATGGTGGGCATGCATATTGCACAAATGCATGCAGTTATTGATCAGGTATTGCCATGTAGTATTTATTAACCAGACCAGAATGATGGAGGGGGTGTGAAACAGGTCAAGGTGGAAGGTATATGCTTGTCCTGGTCCTTCAAAGTGGGTTACACACCAGCTCTGAGATCACACAGACCCATGTAGTATTTTCAGATTCTATGTATGAGCTATGAAGTCAAGGGGAGGTATCTCTTTTTCCATCATTGCAATGGAAGAGTAATATACCTTCTTCATTAGGAGTGTTGTTATAAATCAATGGTCTGATGTAGCCATTTCACAGAATAATTAGATAATCTGGAGGAGTAAACAGGTGGAACTTGTTAAATTCCATATAGTTTGCCTTTATCCAGAGAGTCTAGTTCTAAAGAAGAGGTCTATGTGTTAGCTTTCTGTCACTGTGACAAAATACCAGAGGGTAATCAACTTGAAGAAAGTTAAGATTTGTTGTGGCCCCTGGTTATAAAGGTTTCAGTCCACAGTCACTTGGTTGCATTTTTTCCTGGGCCTGTGGTAAAGTAAGAGTGTCTTGGTGGAGAAGGTGATGGAGCAAAGCTTATGGGGATAGGAAGCAGGGGCAGTAGTCAGAGTCCACAAGTACCCTTCAAGGCCATGCCTCCAGTGGCCTCTTCTCTCTCCCAGGCCTCACCTCCTCAAGTTCCCACCACCTTCCAATAATGCCACCAGCTAAGGACCAAGCCTTCAACACTTGAGCCTCTAGGGGATATTCTAGATCCAAACTGCTGTATAATACTGTGTTGCTGGGCCCTGGTGCATCTCACAATGCAAAATGCATTCAGTCTATCACCAAGAGTCTCTGTAGTCTTAAAAGTTCCAGCATTGCTCAAAAGTTCACATCTAAAGTCTTCTCTCAGACTCAACACAAGCTTAGCTATGAGCCACTGTGAAAATCAAAACAAGTTACATAGTTGCTATGTGCCATAATTCTCGGTAAACATTCCCATTGTAAAAGGGAGGAGTAGGATAATACCAAGGAAGGAAGGATTAGACTAAATTAAGACAGAAACCCAGTAGGGTAAATGTTAAACCCTATAGGATAAACATTAAATCCATGTCTGGGATTTGGGGCGTGTGGGTACTATGAGAGAAATTTCAAATAGCTAGAGCAGCCCAGCCCCTCCCCCTGTGACTTTCCTGGCTGTTGGCCATATGGCCACTCTCTTGAGCTGGCTCTTCTTGGCTATAGCTTTCTTCAGCAGCATTGCATGTTTCTGGCATGCTAAGTTCCTAGAGTCTCCATTGCAACTATGGCTTCAGTGTCACACATCACTTCTCTGGGGTCACCTGCACAGACTTTAATCCTACCTCACCTTGCCCTGACCTCCAAGACCTTCATTTGATATTTGAATGGAAGCTTTCCTGACCCCAAAATACTTCCATTCTGAATGCCAACAAAATCTGCAATATGTGGATGAAGCCAATGCCAGCTGCCAACTCTAGCAGTAGCCTGGCTGCAGAGGCCTCTGAGTTCCTGGACAGCTAAGCATGGTGACCTGAATCCTAGGGAACTGATTTTGTATGCACTGATGTGTGAGGAGGTATTCCAAAGGTTCTCTTCTCAAAGAAAAGGTTTGCAGTTTTAAAGTTTGGAGCCTTTGGGGGGTGGGATTGCTGATTCCTGAGATGCCCTCAGGGCATGTTTTCTATTATCCAGGTGCAAAGTGCTTGATTTCCCTTTAATGGCACTAATCTCTTCAGTAATCATGCCCTCTTGGGCTGAAACTTTACACATGCTTCTTTTCTGGCCTAACTGCAAGTTTTTCCAAATCTTTCCACTCTGCTTTTTGCTTCTGATTCTGACTGTAAACCTGGCCAACAGCAACCAACCATACCCGTGTCACTGCCTAAATGTTGTGTTGGCCCAAAATATCCAGTCAGAATAATTAGTCCATCACCTTTAAACTCAGCCACTCTCCAACCTTTAGGGTACAGTATGGATAAAATGTCAACAAAGTTCCTTGCCAGAATGACACATGTCTGACCTCTAGCCCATTTACCAACAGAGGCTACCTTCACATCTAAAACTTACTTGGTATGGTCTTTACTGTCTGTGTGTCTGGCAGCATTTTGGTTTTCTGATTTCTCAATGGAATCACCCTTTAAACTTCAGTTAAAGAGTTCTAAGATTTTTCTAGTCTGAATCGCCCAACTTTCCCAAATTCCTCCTGAACCACTTGATGGACAACTGTGACCCCACTTCTCAGTACTAATTTTCAGGACTAGTACTATTTCTATTGCTATGACAAGACACCTAAAAGAAATCAGCTTCACTAAAGAAAGGCTTATTTTTGCTCACAGTTTCAGTCCATGGTCACTTGGTTCCAGTTCTGCTGGGTTTATGGTAAGGTAGAGCATTACGTTGGAGAGGCTGTGTTAGAGCAAAACTGTTCATTTCATGGTGACCAGAAAGCAGAGAGAGAAGTGGGGGTCAGGGTCCCTGTATATCCTCCAAGGGCATGCCCCCATCGACCTGCTTTCTCTGACCAGGTTGTACTGCCCCAAATTTCCACCACCTCTCAGTAATGCCATCAGTGGGGGACTAAGCCTTCGACACATGACCTTTGAGGAACGTTTCAGATCCCAACTATAGCATTTTATATGAGGACATGCATGCAAAACTGTCTCTTACAGCTTTGTAGTGCCAAAAAGCTAGGAGTGTTGTGAGTGTCGACTTCTGAAAGTTGGAAAAATTGGATGATGCAATGGAATAACAGCAGTTAGAAGCAGCAGTCTTATGGTTTATATCCCAAACATCTAGACACATGTGTTCATAGGGCTCTTCTGAAGTGGCTGAATCTAGTGTGTGTGATCAGTAAATCAATCCACTGAATGGTTTGGCATAGTTCTGGCTAGGATTTAGGGTGTGAGTGCTATACCTTCCCTAGGGTGGATAGCCTGCATATAATCTAAGGTACAGAAAGAGTCTTGTCTTGTTCCCTTGTTGCTTTTGTTATCTTGCGAGTGCCATGAACTGTTCTCCTCTGTGATGGCCCTCTGCCACGCCACCCTGCCTTGGAGCAAGCTGATTATGGACTGAAACCTCTATAAACTGTGATCCAAATAAACCTTCCCTCCTTTAACTTTGGGTGTCAGGTATTTTGTCTCAGCAAAGAGAAAAGTAACTAAGATAAGCCTGAAGGGCAGGGAGACACGACAATGCAGATACTGCCTGCATTGAATTCATCTATGAAGTATGTTTAAAAACCAGTTCTGTAGTATATTATTTTTAATATCAGCTAAAAGCATAGAGATAGGCCAGGGTTTTAGCTCAGCGGCCCAAGAGCCTGCCTGGCAAGTGTGGGGTCATGAGTTCAATCCCCAGTATGAGAAAAAAAAAAGCCCACAGGGATACCATGCAATATATCACGTCACAGGATTGCATACAAGGAATCAAATACGCACAAGACACATTAGAAAATTAACTTGAGGACAGGAGGTGAGAGCAGAGGATGGAATAGTAGGCACATAAGCACACGGACTGTTGGGTCAGTGTTTACCTCATTCTCTCCTCTATGCCTGGATCTCCCCAAGAGAAAGTAAGTCGGCACGTGATAGAAGGGAAGTCCGTATGCTGCAGTCATTGAAGGGGTTGCCCATGGAAACAATCGTGCTCCTAGGACACCCAATGCTTGAGCAGCCCTGGCCTGTGCCCAGTGTGGCTTCAAGGGCTTTGCATACACATGAGCTCCTCTCATTCTGATGGTGGCTTTACAATGCTTGATAGGCACTGCTGTCTTGCAAATGAGGAAACAGAGTCACAGTGAAGTCGAATAATCTACAGAAGAGTGCATGGCTGGTGAATGAGAGTGAGGACCCAAACCCGGCCTGTCTGCCTCTTAAGAGTCATAGCCATCTCACCTTGCCACCTCCTGATGGACACAACTAGCGTGGTGAGGAGAGGTGCCGATGCCTTACACAGATGGTGCCGCTGGCACACGCCTGGCAGTTACAACTGTTTCCTTTCTGTGGAGGCTGACAGGTTCTTTTCCCATAGTGTGTCGTGTGCATAAAACTCTGTACCGAAAGGTGACATAGTTTCATGGAGACTCCGCTAAATGACTTTCTACAAACTGAACAATTCCATGCTTTCAGCATCCAGTTCAAGAAACAAAACATGGTAGCCCCTGCCCCCAGATTCAAGGAAAACCAAAAATTTCTTTTGTTTTTATCAGACACTAAATTATGGTGCTAGGAAACAGTATCATGAGGAGCCTAAATATTTAAAAGTGAAAAAAACAGAAGTGTAAAACATAGTGAAATTGCTGCAGGTATCTGGCATGAGGAAAAACCTTTATCTTTTTATTGATTTTTTTTTTTTAACCTCTGTTAGTTGCTTCTTTTATGATTGGCTGAGGGGCACAGACAGCTCCTGAAGGAAAGCAGAAAAGGCACTCAATGAATTTAAAGGCCACCTCCTGTTATCAAAAGATAAAACAGTTGGAGCTGTAAGCATTAGGCATAAACCTACGGATAAATAGCCCATGATTTGGATCATAAGGAAAGTATTTGAATGGGCACATAAATGCTATTTTCATCTCTCTTCTGGTCACTCTTTTAGCTGTGTGGGGTAGTTTTCCTCAATGTTCAATTTTAGTTCCTATGAGCCACAGGTGCCAGTTTATAGAACAAAGCTCTGACAGTGTGCATCACACCAAAGGAGAATGTTTTTCCACGTCTCAAGTGTTAAGTTCCTTTTCTTCATGTCCAGAAAAAGTGTCATGTTGCATTCTGAATTCTATACTTGTAGTATCTTCTACCTGCCTAGCAAACGGGCTCTTGGCAAGACAGAGCAATGAAGTTCCATGACTTGCCAGAGGGTCCAGAGCTAGTGAAGCAGGAGGCAGGATTTAGACAGGTTGGTCTTAGTCCTCACACATCATGCTATGCTCCTTGCTACCCCCATCTAGGCGGGTCGAGCCTCCTTCCTAGATGTATCCCATATGGGTGGGGGTTTGTAGGGTCCAAATGAAAGACCTGTACCTTCTTTTTACCTCAAGCAATAGTCATGTTCTTTTTACAAGTGCCAGAGAAATCCTTTGGTCTACAATTGAAAAATACGCAAAGGGTACAAATAGAAAAGCAAATATCAATAAATGGCTTTTGTGCACAGGAAATGATTCTCCATCTTAAGAGAAGTGCTTTCTTAAGAGAAGTACAAATTAAAAACTGCTGAGATTTTTTTTTTTATATACAGATTGACAAGACTCACAGATTTTGATAATATTTTCTGGGGAAATAGCTTTTAACTATATTTCTGGTGGGAATGTACGTTAGTACAACTTCTATAGAGAAAAATTGGCAATATTAGTAAAAAGTACACATACATTACCTTTGGAAACCACCAATTTCCTTTTGGGGGAGTATAAGAATTAGATATAGCAGCATACTTGTGGGATTAGTCATGGAAAAAAAATTTTCATTGACCCATAAATTTTCATACTAAAAGGATTAGAAATAATTTAAACATCTTTTAGTAATTAACTGGGTGAATGGGTCATATTTTACTCATGCTGTGGAATACCATGCAGCTGTATCAAAGAATGAGGTCGCTCTTTAATATGGAAGACTCTTGTGAACAAAGGGAAAAGTCAAGTATCTGTATAGTGTGGTTCCCTTTCTGTAACAGGAGAAAGAGAATTAGAATGTATCGTCATATTTGCTTATGTAACAAAGTACTGTGTATCACTCATAAATTCTGGACATGTTTGTATGGAACTAAGAACAATTTGCTCTAGAAGAGAAGTATGGGAATTGGATAGAAGGGAGATACAGCTAGAAGAAACTTTGAAAAGAACTAATGCTTCTATATACTGTCTGGTCATCTTAATGTGTTACTCATTTACAAATTTTTAAAAATAAATTTTATTATGGACAGTTAAATTCTACAATGTGATGATATATATGTATATAATATATATATAATATGTGCATGTGCATTTTATGGTAGCACAACAAATTAACATATCTGTCACCTTATATTAAATTTTTTTTAAACATTTAAGAAATTCTGGACTCTGATGTGGCTTTCCTCTTATTCTCAGTCATTTCCTAAGCCTCCTTGGTCACTTGGCCACCTCTGACTTCTACTGAATCATCCTGAATTCCTAGGTCCCTTAATAATGGGTGGTGTAAGCTCACTGGACATCGAGTTTCTTGAGACAAAAGGCAAGAGACTCCAGGACAGGTAATAGGAAGAGACCATTGAGCTCACACTGTTTTTTTTTTTTTTTTTTCAGCCTAATGGCTGCCTATTTAGACCCACATAAGTAATTCTAGGGAAAATGAATTCTACTTATTTTTCATGATGCTACATATAAGGTCTGATATAAACACAGTATTAAAGCACATAAAAATAACAGAGTAAAAACTACCTTTGAAATTGAGTTCCATTAATAGGTATGGGACATTCTTTTTGTGGACAGGCTCTATAAGTGCTAGGGTTTTGGTACTTGGATGCGAAGGTGTGGATAGCCAGCTGCCTTGTGAAGAATCACTTCCTAATCTTCTTTATTTTTTTATTAATACTGTTTTTGGTGAACTATAACATATACAAAAAAATCACATGGTCATAGGTGGGGCTTTTCCAGGGGTCTGGATCCAGGTTGTGTGACGATGGGATTTCGGGTCCCCCACGCTGGGTGTGAGGGTTACCTACCCCAGGGGCATGTTGGCTGGATCGAATATAAAGGATAGAAAGAGGGTTGCTGCTGTTGTTTGTCACTGATCACTAGCTGCTCCTTTGCAGCAAGTATTCTGCTGCCTTCTGCCGCTGTGAAATGTTTCTTCTCTGTGATACCTCTTTGCCATGCCACCCTGCCTTGGAGTCAGCCGACTATGAACTGGAACCTCTTCAAGCTGAGCTACAATGAACCTTTCCTCCTTTAACTTTGGGTGTCAGGTATTTTGTCTTGGCAATGAGAAAAGGAACCAAGACATTATTACGTAGATCTTAGACACTTTTTTTTCCCTCTAAGAGTAACATGTATCCAGAAAAGTACAAATATCAGTGAGTGTTTACAAACTGACTATACCCATGTAGCCAGCACCCAGATAAAAACCAGTATTACCAGCATCCTAAAAGATTCTCTTGGGCTACTCTTGCAGCAATTTTCAGAATGCTTTCAATTTCTGTCACTTTTGTTGTCACAGTCTTAAGTCTTCTATGATGTTGCTGGCAGATAATGGATGCTATAATACAGTGAAATAGGAATAAATCCTAGTATTCTATAACACAGTAGGGTGACCATAGTTTACAAGAATGTATTATGTATTTCATAAATAACTCAAGGAAAAGACTGACTTCAGGGGCTCCCAGTAAAAAGCTCGAGAATGTTTATGGAGATAGAAATGCTAATTACCCCAATTTGATATTGATATACAATGACATCTTTGTTCAAAGACACTTCTGTTTGTGAACAATTTGGTTCACAAACAAAAGCATTTGGCAAAATTTTGTTTTTGTTTGCAAACTGTATATCAGGTAACAAACAGGACCATGGCCATCTTTCCTGCACAAACACAATTGTGGCCATCTTTTCCAAAATCATTAAACAAATTAAGAGTTTGTGACCTGAGGTACCACTATATGTGCAATGTGTGTATGTATTAGATTATCACATTGTACTTCATACATAGATATAATTAGATATCAATGAATAACCCCATCCTAATTTATTTCCTGATAAAATGATAGCATTATGACTTTTCTTCAAAAGATTGATCTTCAACATATAGGTAAAATGAAGAAGTGTCAAAAGATTACAATCACTATGGCTTTTATTTTTCCAGTTTTGGGGATTTCTATTTTAAATTCACATGAAATATGATCAAAACCATTGAGGAGGAAAAAGTCCTTAGTGTAGCCTGTTTCTTTTTCCTAACATTGTCTGTCTCTGTCTCTCTTGTCTCTCTCTGTCTCTGTCCTCTTCCACCCCCACACATACACACCCAGTATTTCCAGGTGCTCCCCCATCCAAGCGCTAACCAGGCTTAGCCCCACTTGGATTTGGAGATTAGATGGGAATGGGCATGTTCAGGCTGTTATGTCTTTCGACTGACTTTTTGTTCTCCTGGCAAAGATCAAATGTATATAGGTAAATTGTTATAACCCAACCTCACCTGTTCTTAGGGAACCCCCCGCCCCCGCCGACCAGTTACATTTATTGACTTTTCCCAGCGTCATCAGAGTTGTGCTTGCCAAAGTCTTGTGCAACAGTAAACTTACAAAGATAGGATTAGCAATTTATTTGGAGAAAGCATGTATAAAATATTTTAAATTCAAAGGTGAAAAGATAATGAAGTAGTGTATCGCTTACCAAATCTGGCTTGTAGATTTATGAAGAATTAACTGAAATCGCCCCTTTGCCTTCAAAGACATCTGAATCCTCTGTGCCCCTGTGTTCATCTATCCCTTGAGTGAAAAGTAAATCAGAACACGACCTGCCACTCTAAACTGATTGCTTAGTCATTTAAGCTGCAGAGTCTGGTCAAGTCTTGTCTCGCTTGGTAGGGCTTCGGAAGGGCTTTGTCTCCTAGCAGTACTTGCGAGGAACCACCTGGACAGCTCGGGCACACCTGTGTGATGCTCTTTTTGTAACTGGTTTCATTGTATTGACAACTGCATTGCCTTGTTGGACTTTTATTTTCAGGTGTGTGTGTGTGTGTGTGTGTGTGTGTGTGTTGGTAGCTGCTCTCTCCCCGTTACCTCACATACATTTACATATTGCCTGCCTGAAAAAGAAACTGATTATAACATGCCTACATATGGATTTCCTTGTATATATTCTGCTATGGGTTTTCGGAACCTGTGGATATGGAGATGGATGAATTTCATCAGTGTTTGGAAGATTCCTTGGGCAGCATCTATCTCAGTGTGTCTCGTATCCTGTCTTCTCTCCTTTCTTGCTAGAACTCCCTGGAAACCTGAGGTAGAGTTTAATATTGTTGCACAGAACTTAGGCACTTGTTTTTGTCTTAGTTTTCCTTTTTACTTTTTTCTCTTGGTGATTTATTTTAGATAATTTCTATTGTTTTGACTCAAACTTAGCTGACCCTCTCATTGCTTTGTTCTGCCAGTGAATGAGAGCATTCCATTCTGATAAATTTTTCAGTCTAGGATTTTCCTTTTTTGCTTGATTTATGCTTCTATGTCTCTGTCAGAATTTTCATGCCTTCATTCTTGTTGCCATACATCTGCCACTGTATGCTTCTGTGCAGTTATGTTTTCAGTCTTCATCTGATAATTCCAAGATACTAACTATTTCTGTATCTATTTGTGTTGTCTGTTTCTTTTACTGAACATGGGTCACAAAAATACCAAGACCGATCTCCAGCAGAGAGCAGAGTGACTCAGTACCTCTACCCAAATGATATAATTCAGGAGAGACACACCTTTTCCTCGAGCTACATATTGTTTCACCCCAGTTTACTGTCTTCATTGATTCAAATGTTTGGCACCTACTGGGAAATTTTAGATACGAGAAGTAAAATGCCAACATCCAAGGGTTTCTCTTCTACTTAGAATGGATGCTTATCACACAGCACCATTTTTCTCACCTTAAAAATCAAAGCAAGCTGGGGAAGCTACAAAATCACACTTTGAAAAGAAAAAATCATAGAAAATGCCAAGAGAATAAGCTTGTAATCCAAGCAGTTGGGTGGCTGAGGCAGGAGGCTGACAATGATTTCAAGACCAGCCTGGGCTACCTAGTAAAACCCTGTTTCAAAAAACAAAACAAAAGTGGTAAAGGTATAAGTATACCTAAGAAAGTAAATTATAAAACTGGTAAGCTTGTCAAAGGAAAGAGAGATCCATGGCTGCCGTCAACCTGGTGGAGCAGCTAGAAGAGAAGGAATCTCCCATAGTGCAAGGAGCAATGAGCCACACTTACGACATATGTTTCATTTCTAGTTTTTCTTCTTTGTCCATGTGATACGCAACTGTTTCTTCTGATTGTTTGTATCCTAAACGGAAGTCTCAGAAATAGGAAATTTGCCAGTAGAGAAAAGCAAACAAACAAACACCCCAAAGATTACTCTTGGCCTCTGATAAATAGGAGACACAGGTCTGCTGTCTGGTCACTGTTATAAACACATGGTGTGGTGTGGTCTGTGTTTACTGGGTTTATCTTTCACATGAACTGCAGGCCTGTGGTATGGTAATCATGTATTTTTATGCTTGTGTTTATTTCTTTAGGGATTCAATCACTGTCATACACCAGGGGTTTGTTTCTGTGGCTCTTGTTTTCAATCCTCCTCTGGATTTGTTGCTGTGATCCTGTGAAGTGTGCAAGGGAGAGCTTCATTGAATTACAGTGTAGCCACCTATCTCTTTCATCATAGTGCAATTCAAGACTGTGTAATGCAAAGTTAGGAAGTATAATAACTGGTGTATTATGTAGCAATAATTTCATCTCCGTTTTCCTTGTGGTTATCCTAGTATTATACTAAAAGTAGGTCTGAATCTGCATTTCTCAATTTATATTCTGCACATGTGCCTGAATGGTGTCCTTCCTCCTCTCCCCTGTGTTTCATGGCCTGATGGATTTGGGGCACACAGCAAATTATTCCCTTGCTCTTAGCAGATACAATCCTCATGTTTCCGATAGTGTTGGGAGATCTTACAGTGGGTCAGTCCTTCAAGCAATATAAATGAGTGTTTCTTAAACTTACTTGAACAGAGAACCTTTTGTGAAGGCAATTTAAATTCTTCTTGTCAAACACCCTTTGGGGAGATGTGCTATGTGAAACCTGTTACTCTTTATTTTGGGGAATATGAGAATTTCATATTGGGTTGTCATTGTGTACATCTGAGAAACATTTGATAGCTTCTAATAAGGGCCCTGGAAGCTTGTACTTCGGGGGAGAGAAAACCTTTTTTAACCAAGAAGCCTGTCTAATTACAACATTATTATTTTGGGTTTCCCACTTGGTAACAGTTAATGATGTGATGCTCTGAACTGTAGGAGTATACTCGCCTCAGCTGCCTAACTTGTCCAAGGACTGCCCTAGTTTACTGGTCCAGGGAAATAAGCTGGGTCAGCTGTCATATCCCCCCAAATGAAAAAAGACAGCCAGCTGCCTAGACTGCAGTTGGAAGGAAAGGTCAATCAATATATTACCTTTCTTTCCATGTGTTCTTTGGCTGCCGGCTGAGTTTTGCCTTCTCAGTAGTGGTGTTAATCTCTTCTGCTAAATTTTATTTTAACCTTGCAAATAGGTTGAAGGAAGGTCATGGTTAATAATGTCTTTTCTCATGTACCTCTGAGCATATGATTGGCCACAATCTGGTTCCCCTTCTCTCCCAGCTCTAGTCTTGCACAGTCCTGCTTTGATGATGTATTCTGCAAGTAGCTGGTTTTATTTATTGCAGGGATTTCTCCTAGAGCTCTGTCATGCTCCTGCACAGACAGAATGCAAACATTTTTGTGATTTTGACAGTAGCTGGGATCTATGTGGAATTGGGGGTTTTCAAAACATTTCTCAGTCAATATGTTTACTCTACTTCGCCAGCCATGCAGTGTGATACGGTACATCACCAATACTTAAAATAGACTGCAACAGGAGGTCAGAATGGAGCATAGATTTTCTAACACAGCATGTTAGATGAAATGATTTTGTGTACTTTGAAGTGGAAAATTCAATCAGAATTTTCCACACTTTTTAGTTAAAGCAACACTCTTTTTTATTGATGAAGGGTAGACTGAAAAAAATATAGAATATAAAGAGTGTCTAAAGAAACCTAGCACATTGTTCCTGGTCATAGCAAGAAATACTCTTCCTCTTGTAATTTAGTGAAAGCTGCATGAGATTAAAAAGGTCTGTTTAAAATATACAGCTATAGAATGCTTGGGATATATGCCAGTATGTTTAGAATGTGTGTGGATAAAAATGAAACTGGCTTTTTAAGAACTTTATTTTTCATTAGGAGGTGGACTTCATGCCTGTTAAATGGCAATTACAATTGCCTAGGTTATCCATTTTGGGTTAGTTTTAAAGTAGCAGAGCTCATTTGGAAAGCACCTGAGTGTATCACTAATATAAGAATGGAGTAGATTCTCTAAAACTTGCATCGAAGTGAACTTAGAGTGTATTTAAATTTATGAGTACTTTTTAAAAAAAATCTGTCCTTTAGTGTTCTGAAGATATATCAGCATAACTACTTAATATATACTGTAGTTGAATACTTTATACTTTCAAATTTCAGGACCTTACGTGCAGTCGAGTTTGCGCATGTATATTTGAGAAGAATAATCTAATATTGGAATGCTCAGTGTGTGCCAGTTAGTTTTCTAGATACTTTACATGTATTATTTAGTTTAATCTCCGTGACAATACTGTGAGTTTCTATAGTCTGCAATTGCCAGGCAGGCAAGAAAGCCACACAGCCCACAGCCAGTTGGTCAAGTGAGCCTGCTATTCCCTTTGACTGGAAAACTCCTAAATCAGGCTCTGAGCTGCTACCTGGACCCCTGTCAAAGGCTTTGCCACCTCAACATAGTCATCCTAGGATGGGTAGGATAGCAACTTCATTAACCAGCATGTAGGACTTAGCATGAAGGACTGTGTATTTAGATGCTTCCTTTAAAAGATTTAATTCTTCAAGTTTGACCTAGCTGTTTTTATTTTCTGATGGATAGATCATTCAACTCAGTGTAACTGTTTTCTTTTTTAAAAATAGCATTAAAAATGACAGAACCATTTAAAAACATTGGTGAAGATTCATCATTTTATCTAGTGTGGCATTGAATGTCCATTAAGGCTGCCTGAAACTTTGTATTGTTCAGAGTTCTCTGGTCCTAAAGTTGATTTCCTCTCTTTGCTAATATTTTTAATACACTAGTATCATCAGTTTTTATCATTGCTGTATGTTTTTACTTTTATTCTGTATAAAATAAATCTAAACTTGTCTATCAATTTCAGATTTCCAAGGTAATCAGGTGGAATTCCACATAAAAACATTTATTTTCTGTGAAATTCAGTGAGCTCCTAGCATGCTTTATATTTTTTAAAGGAATAAGCTAGGTAATAAGTATAACTGGAACCAAAATAAAAAACACTTAAACTCATCCATCCATTGCTACACTTACATATGAGAAAGGCAGGGGCTTCCTGCTTGGAAGTCCCTTTACATTTTGGTTAATAAAAATGAGAGGCTACCTTAGAAAATTTTCCTTAGGTCTCGAATTTAAATGTCCAGCCCCGTTGTCCTCCTTGTGATCCGCAGAAATCACGAGGGATCATTTTGACTTTGAAGGAAGGGTTCTGTCTTTGCAATAAGAACAGAATTCAGTCTTTGGGAAGAACCAATTATAAAACCCTAAAGCCTTTTATTGCTTTTGATGCTTAAAAAAAAAAAAAGCCAAACCTCCCTGCACTGAAATATTTTCTGCTAATTAACTGTCACAAATGTGATGCCATTAAGCTTAGAGTCTCTTTGGTTAACTTCAAAGTCATTAACTCGCACTCAGCCCTCCCAAATATATTTTGGAAAAAGGAAACAAATGGACAGATCTGTAATCAATGTTTTTAAGCCTTTTGTTTCTTATAGAACCTAGTCCTAATTTTAGGAGCATTAGTTGTGGACATCTTCTTCTATTCTTCGAGTAACATTCATCAGTCCTCCCAGTGCCAGGGTTATATGTGGTATGCATTTTGATACACTGTGACAAAAGTGGCTTGCAAAGTTCAGTATTAAGGACTTCTGAAAAGTATCAATTAGGAACGTATTTAGGTGGCAGAAACAGAAAACTCAACTAATAGCAGCCTTTAAAGATAGGAATTTATTTTTCTCATATAAAAATCATTTGTTAGCAGAGCGTTCTGGGCTGGTACAGTATGGAAATATCTTTTGTCTTTGCTGTCCTTAATGTGATGCCTCTGACCTTGAGAAAATCATAATGTAACTTTGTGTTAAGACTCAGTTTCTCTATCTGAAAAAAACGTATAATCTTTCCTATACCTAAGGCTTACTTGAAATCCTGCATGAGAAAATGTATAGCGCAGTGCCTGGCATTTGAAAAACAAACTTGCTTTTATGATTGCGGTGGTGGCCACAGTTTTCATAGGAGTGTTAGAGTAGAGGGTGTGAAATAGGAGGTAGAATATCTTACCTTAACCCATGTTCTTCACTCTTGAAGTTCCCCTTTCCAAAATTCTGCCAGTTGATGTTATTTAAAGTAGCACATTGGAGAGGATACTTTTAAATATGCCAGATACTGTACCCCTTAACAAATAGGACCTATTACTAAGCGAAATATATCCTCTGCAATCCAATTGTTTATTTTATTCTCTGACCTCCTCACAATAAATTTCAGCACCATTAGTGGCTTAAGTTCACAATATTGATTATTTGAATATGTGTGTCGTTAATCTTGCATTACTTTCATCCATTTTACATGCACATTTTAAGTGTAGTCTTTTGCATTTAGATAGAGAGGAATGACCAGAAGAAAGTTGACTTGTGAGGATTTGCTTCATACAGCTCTTCAAGAGCTCCCTTGAGCTGATCTGCCAGTAAATTTCTAAACTAAAATAGGCTTTCAGAATAGTGACTGCTAGATAAACTGCGAGGTGTCCTTAGTAAATAAAAATGATTCATCTCAGCAGAGTAAATTCATTGTCACTGGTCAAAGAGTCTCATCCAATTCTGTTTCCTGGTTCTACAAAAAGACTTTTTCTTTTTGTATTAAGGTTGTCTGTAATTTTAATGAAACCTTTGAATTATTATCTGATTTTTAAAAATTGGTTCATAAAAGGATATTGATTCTTTAAATTAGTGACAGTTGGAATGTTGTTTATAGACATCTGAGTCTCCTTTGATGATCCCTGGAAACCACTGTCAAGAAACCTCCTCTTAAATCTGTTTTAAGAGAAACCTTTCTAAAAATGATCACAACACTGAATGATTGTGTCTAGGACAGTGATTTTGCTGTGGGAATTCAAGAGAACGAAAAGGTAGAAGCAAAAATCTCTGAAGTGGCATTTTTTCCTATTGCTTAGTTTTTATTACGTGTCATTAATATTCACTTCTTTCTCAGGGCATTTTCCTAGGTAATGAGAAGACTTTAAAATCAAATAAAGCTTTTGAACACTGAAGATGTTTGCCACCCTCCTTTTGAAGAATCTTATAGATTTCTAGTGATTCTAAAAGGTATCTCATATCCACTACATTAACTAGCTTTTTAGAAGCTTATGAACATTGTAACTTTTATTGATTCTAGGGAATTGGACCTAACAATAGGCAATAAAAGTCGATGGTAACTTTCTTCCCATATAGGGACGTGCAGATCAATATTTTCATTTTACTGTAATTTGCTGGTAATAGATGGAAAAAGCTGAAAGAATTGTGGAGCCTCATGAGGCACAGCTGTGCCTGTTGCCTTTTTGCCTGCGCTCACTGTGGGTCACAGGGGTTCCTCAGTAACAAGAAACACAGTTAAGTGGCAGGGTTGATACGCTTATTTATCAAGTCTTCGTGAGTCTTTCCTGAGAAAAATCGGAAAATCACAAAATTAGTTCATGACAATCTTAAATTCTTAGAGATCCTGAAGGACCTCCAAATTTGCATTGCCTTAAGGGTAATTGTGTTTTAAATCTCTAGCATTGGTGTTTGATCTCCTGGCTGCTAAAGAAGTTTGCTTACTGATTTGATAGAAGTGTGTGTGTGTCTGTGTGTACGTGCGAGCATGTGTGTGATTTTAGTGAAGCCCTCTTTACTCTGAATCTTCAAATCTGTTTCCACAGAACCATGGCCAGATTCAGTCTTCTGAAGTGGAGGAGGTACAGGCATTTCACACACACTTGCTCACTAATTTAACCTCTGTGCTTTTTTTTTTTTTCCACAGCTCTTCACTTGTGCCCTGTGTGTCTTAATTAATTAAGTACTTCATTTAATGGGAATAGCTAATGTCTAAGGTGCTGTTTAGGAGGTGTGCTTGGTGCAGGGTGTGCGTTATCATTAATCTTCCTGGAACCCTGTGAGATAAGCTGTCTTATCCTCCTTTC
>RJWM01024747.1:0-30369 GCA_004363535.1 Dasyprocta punctata | reverse complement strand
TGAAGCCATGAAGAATATAAAGTGGTTTCCTTTTCTAACCATGTAGTTTCCATTTCTATACATCTAGAAGGTTTTCCTATGCCAGAACCATATTAAAATGCTTATAACTACAGTTACTGTTTGTTTTTATTACCAGGCAGGCACACACTAAGAAGCACTTCCATGAATGTTTCAACTCCAAACCGATTACATCATGTTCTCCACTGCATTACAGCAACCTTAGCTCTACATGATAACCACTTCTGAGTGTCATAGTCTAGTAACTCCTTTAAAAACTTAACTGGTCCAAGACCCCAAATTCAGAGGAGGAAGTCACAGTATTAGGGTAAGGAAAAGTCTGTTTGCACTGTTGTGCCCCTAGTCCACACACTCCATGCATCATAGAACCATAACTATACCCTTAAAAGCCTAAAGTTTCAGGGTCATAAAGTTGAAACATCTCTGAAGGATCATAGAGTGGAGTCAATCTTATTTTCACTGCACTCAGACTGTTAGGGTTACAGACTATGTGACATGTTTGGTTCAACATTTATGTGATATTACTAAAAGCAGATGTCATACACAGGGCTGAAAGTGAAACTGAATAATCATTCCACATTACATCAAGGCAGAATGACCTGAAAAATGTATATGAAGAAGGTATGGATATGGTTATATTTCTTACAATGAACTTTTTAATGCATTAATTGTCAAAATGCATAGTCAAATTGATGAAAGTTTAGACTATCAGCCAATGAGAAAACTCTAAAAGAGGTATTGTCAGCAGAAGAGCCAAAACTAGTTTTAATATATGCATCAGTTTCAAAAGGTTTAATCACTGCTTATTCTAGTTGAGAAAAATGTTTTGCAATCAACTAGACATCAAATTGGATAATCTCTTTAAGAAATCATGTCATACTGAGCGTACAGCATCAGTCTTTTGTACTGACAGGTCAGACATTCAGCAACAAAAGCAGTTATATCAGTCTTAATGTACAGAGACCCATATCAATACAGAGGACAATATTAATAAGTCCATTCATAGTATCCAACATAGTCACCAAGGGCCCATTTAAAGAGCATTGGTTGACTGAGGGTAAGCTAGGTAATTGCCATAGAATGTATAATCCTTTTGATTGAGCTCTTTATATATCAAATGCAGTAAATAGTGGTGGGTGATGATATGATACCCACAATCCACCACTGTGCACTTATTATCCTAATTCACTCTTATTCCACTTTCCCAGATATTATGGTTTCTGATCTTTTCATGAAAATATAGACCAAAGTCATTGGCAATGCTTGTCCTTACTCTAAAAAAATAACTACAAAATTAATTTAGATCTAGGGATATTCGTATGCATATTTAATTCTTTAGTCAATAAAAACAATGAGTCATTTTCTTATTTAATTTAGAAATGCTTCTTTATGCTTACTAAGATGTGTTTCACAGTAGAAAGCTACCAATTGAAATATAATTTGTTTATATAGTTTGCATTCTACGAAGAATGGGATTTGTAAATATTTTAGGAAAATTAAAATAAATATATATGCTAAATGTAAGCAATTTCTTCTGTAAAAATATCAATTTTTAACAACGTGAACTCGAAGTATACTTTCTCATTAAATTAAGACATTTGTTTAAGCATATAGTTCAAGTTAGTTAAAATCTTCAAAATTGGTAAAACTATAGCAAGGAATAGATCAGCAGTGGTGAAGGAGCAAGATTGAAGGCTGGCGTAAGGAAGTAGGAACTATAATGAGCAGTGACTGCCATTGAATGCAAGGTCTATTAATTGAGATGATTAAAAACATTCAGACATAAGTTAATGATGATGATGATTATACAAATTTATAAATGCACTGGGGAGCATGGAATTTTATAATTTAAAATTTGGGGTATGCAAATTGTATCCTAGTAATTCTGTTAAACATAGTCAAAATATGTCCTTTGGTATGAGCACCATTGCCTCTTTTTTGCCCCTAATTTGTGGCTTGAAAATGGTCATGGTGTACATTGTGATGTGTTTATGACTTTCTTTGTCCCTGCTTGGAACACTGGGAGTACTAGAACCAGCACATTCTAACTGCTTGTTGCTGTAATTTTGGTTATTTTAGATTCAGTATTGAATTTCTTGATTTCATTAGAGAAATTGAGTTACAAGCTTTATAAACATGATTTGCCCATCATTTACAATAAATTGCATGTACATATCAATTTTCTTCCATTTATTTAAAAACAGAAAAATATTCAAAATTCAAAATGTCCTTGTGGGAAACAACTTGAGCAGGTCCCCTTGAATGCAGAACAATTGTTGCAACTTTGATTATATCGAAACTTATTTCCTTATGTTGATGTATATAGAGCTAACTATGATATTTCCTTCTCTCTTCAATTGGCTCTAAGCATTGCAAATAAGGCTAGCCGAGATACTGGTATGTAATCTCTAAAGCCATCTGACAGTGTCCTGTTGTCTCCTATAGTGATCTCTGTAAAATATATAGGCACAGAGGGATGGCAGAGCCAGTGAGCTCCAGGAATGCCAACTGGGGATGAGCCTCGAGAAAGAGGCTGTGAGTCCCCAGGGCATAAAAGTTTACATATCAGAAGCAGGTACTGGTATGTAGTCTTTAAAGTCATCAGACAGTGTCCTGTTTCCTCCCAAAGTGACCTTTGTAAGAAGTATAAAGCACAGCGGAATGGCAGAGCCAGTGAGCTCCGGGAATGTCGACTGGGGATGAGCCTCGATAAAGAGGCTGTGAGTTCCCAGGGCATAAAGTTTGCATATCAGAAACTGAAGCAGCAGCCTCCTAAAACAATTCAGTTGCTATCTTGACTGAGTTGTGCAAATTGAGCCCCTTGCATATCTTCATCTGCATTTTGCAGAGATGCCTTTCTGACTACCTTGCTAGCCAGCTCAAGTTACTCACATAATTCCCGCCACCCTCACTGTCACTTATCCTCAAGCCACCCGCTTGCTTCACTAGTTAATAAATTCTGGGAGAGGCCTAGGATCAAGGCTTTTGTCCACATGTCCTCAGAAGGATTAGACTTAGGACCGCTTGGCTGCCCTTAACCTGAAATATGTCTCAGAATCTTTATTCTCGCTGTGGGTTGCATTGGAGGTGGTAGATTGGAATTAACTTACCGGGATTCCAATAACATCTCAGTGGATTTATAAATACAACTTCTTGGATTGTGAGGAAGACTAGACAAAAGATTTCAGTACTTGGATTACCGTACTCATTATTTGGGATTACAATAGTGCTGAACAGGAAAGACAAACCAGTCAGTTGTGTGGAAGCGAAGGTAAAATGTTGGCTTTTCTGTTTAAGAGCTTCTGTAACAATATATTAGTTTCTGGAAGGAGAACCGAAGCTGTTTGTGTCAAACAATCGCCTTTCAAGTAAGCAATAAGCACTGTTTTTCAACAATCATATGCATTCTCTATACATAATGTGTGACATCCAGTGAAAAATTATATTGAATCACCACAAAATCCTCTTATATATGTTTTTATTCCATTGCAGATAAAATTTCTTTCTTAACTCCTCCTCAAAATATCTAATTTTATCAAAACTCATCAGATTTCATCAACTAATTCTACAAAATTCTCATGAAACAAATAATTCTTTCTATCACAGTTTGTAAATTGCTTTTTGGCATATTTTAAATTTCTGAATCCTGCCTAGGTTAGGTTCCTCTTCAGTGATGGACAGCTTTGGACTTATCGAACATCAGCCAGTCTTCGCTTCTAAGACTTACTGGAAAAGTCAGAGAATATCAAAGTATTACCAAATTCATTGTTCACTTCAAATTTCTTTTTCCCAGAAATAATCTCACTGAAATAAATGTCAAAGAAATTACCTTTGCTAACAATCAATTACTCCTCCCTGGCAAGCAAACTGTGGAAATATATTTGGATAACATACTTAGTCAATCAGAGCCTCAGGTCAATATTATTTGGACTATAGGTTTATATTGAAATGTAAATATTTTGTTTAGTTTATGCCAAATAGCTTAACATATCCAACAGATATTCACCATCAGTATTTTTCAGTGTTAGAAGTAATTTCAAGAGACAAAGCTAAATTTAGTAAAAATGGCACAAATGTATAAAACTGTCTTTAAGGAGTTTAAGAAAAGTAGTATTTGGATTCAGAGAAAGGTTTGTTTAATTCTGATAATTCTACAGAAGCACAGGAACACTTTACAAAATAGGTAAAATTGCATGATTTCTTCAACTGAAGAAACATTATAGCTGTATGAACTATTGTGAGCTGAAACATAAAGACAAAAATGCTCACAGAATGATAAACACAAGTTATAAAAGGATTGTGTGATTTTTTCATATTGGAGTTGAGACTTCAGATTAGAAATACATGTTGATCTCAGTGTACAGAGCATTTCAAATCCCTTCATAGAAAACAACCGTAGAAGGTTGTTTTTTTTTTTTTTTTTTTTTTTTTTTTTTTTTTTTTTTTTTTTTTTTTTTTTTTTTTTTTTTTTTTTTTTTTTTTGGCTTCTCTTTTTTGTTACTGTTTTCCATGACGTAAGTATAGGATTAAAGACCTTATGTCTATGATTGGGAAAAATTTTAAGTTTATATAAAGCTGCCATCAAATAAGCTTATATATTAATTTAGCAGCACAAAATTATTCAACAGTTTACTAGTCTCAGCCTCACATTTTATTCTTTCACGCTATAATCTCATAACTGGTTGTTGAAAGGAACTCCTAGTCCTATGTGGGAACTACGAATGTCCAACTCAGATCGTCCTTCGGAGAGATTCCTGTATGGTTACCCTTATCTCTGCATCACGGGCCATTTCTGTTGACCTCAGCCTCAGTGCTTATGCTAGAGTCAGGCTTCTCCTGTTCTGTTCCAGGACAGATAGTAAGGAGCAAAGGATCCACACCCTTCACGTCTGATGCAGGCTTCTTAGGCAGGCCATCTCTGATTGGAAATATCAAGGTCTATCTGTGGCTTTTTCAGAGCAGGGCTACAATCTGTGACTCCTATACAATCATCTTCCTTTCTTTCTTTTCTCTCAAATGAGAAAGCTAACCCATCTATTTCTGCTCTCCAGCTCTTATCT
Organism: Dasyprocta punctata; assembly: GCA_004363535.1. Classification (NCBI taxonomy): domain Eukaryota; kingdom Metazoa; phylum Chordata; class Mammalia; order Rodentia; family Dasyproctidae; genus Dasyprocta; species Dasyprocta punctata. Next base: position 25,291 of record RJWM01024747.1, on the reverse strand, counting down.
TTCATTGTAGTTGCTGGAGTCAGTCTTGTACAAGTTAATTCAATCTTTAATCCCTAGTCATCAATTCAAATTGACATAGCATGCCTCTGATTGTCTTCCAAAGTGCCCTCAGTGACTGATATTTTCATGAAACTGGATGTCTCTGTCTTATTAAATGCAGTTTATTTTGTTTGGACTTCGATTATCTTTTCTTTTTTATTTTAGACAAAGTGTATTTATATAGATGACTGCTTTGTGATGTAATTCAGCAAAACATTCCCTTAACTTTTATGAAAACATATGAACTTCAAAAATTATGTATAAAAATTTCTTACTTTCTTTATCAGGGATGCAAGGTCGTATCAATATGTTTCAAGTCATGTACTTTGTTTATTTTACTTAGATTTGACACTACTTTTAGAAAGCTGATTTGGTTGGGATTGTTCATTCAGCAAAAGGAATGTTATTTCTGCCCAGTATTAATTCTCTTGATTGTATTGCCTCAGAAGGCCTGCAACACCCATGTAGGCATTCAAGAAAGGGGATCTGAGGGGAAAGAAAAGAAAATCAGTGTTGTGATGTTAATATCTAGACTTTTTAAACACACATAGTATGTGCAAGTCACACACGTGTGTTTTTGTATTAGTCTCTATGAGCAATTTATTATGCAGGGCACGTTTAATCATGATATCACTTTGAAGATGAAAAATTATGTACTAGTGTCTTTTGCAACTTGCTAGGAGGGGACTAGAATATGAGAAATCAGTACATAGACAAAAGCTTTGCCATGAGTATAAAATGTGCTACAGTTTTATTTTGCAGCAAAACATTTTATTTTGAAGAACATATTACTTTAAGTAAATCATATTATCATTAAATATACACATACTTTCAAGAAATACATCTTCAGAGATGTTTCTAACATTTTAGATTATCTCAAGTCAGTAATCACTAGGAGATTGTTGGAAAATCATAGTTTAACACAACACCATTGGTATGACCTTGTATCCCTGATAAATGAGTACATTAAGACTTTACCTAACAGGGGTGCATTTCCCACCTGCATTTTGACCAGTCTCCATAATGACCTTGCCAGCTGATATAAATTGGTTTTGGAAAGCGCCCAGAGGAGAGTTAGAAAACTTAAAGATTTTGTTTCATGTCCCAGTAAATGACTTTTAATAGTGAAAAAGAAAATTATCAACTAACATATGAAAATATCTCTTTTATTTTGACAATAGTTACCAAGCATTTCTCTTTTAAAATAGCAGGCCTGGGTGTTCAGAAACATGATGAATAAAATAACCTAATTAAAACTGTGTGCCACACTTTCAACTTCATATTCTGGCCTCTCCATAGACTGTCCACATTGTCCTTGCTTCATCAGTCCAATGTGCTGTTTGTTACTTTCAACATAGTCTCACTTTAGTACATATTTCCAAGTCAAGAAATATTTTAGTTTCGTAGATAGTACTTTATTTTCATAAAATATTGTTGCTTTAAATAGTGTGGATGATGTTCCTGGGAAAGAACAAGCATCACTGGTTTCCTCTTAGATTTTTAAAGACAGACAATTATTTGATGTTTCAAAGGGACTTTGTACTTGCCGTAGTCTCTCAATCTGAACTGAAGATATTTTATCAGTTAAGTGATAAACAAAGTATGAAGACATTCCTAACATGAACAGAATGTAGTTGATTTGGCATTAACTACCACAGTTTATAGTAGTACCAAATTGCATTTTACATTCACCATAATTAAGGTGCCTGAAATTTGTTTAATGTATAAATAACTGAATCTGTGTAGGTGAAGCACACCAAATAAAGTCTTAGATGATTTGATTTACACATAGATACACATAGTTACACATACATTATTAATGTGATTGTACTACATGATTTTGGAAATTTTCTAATTCTTCAAATATTATTTACTCAATAAATTTATGTTGTTTCTTTCACATTTGACATGTATCATACATTATTTGTTTTGTACACTTCTAATTTTATTTCTGCTGTTTCTTTGTAGACAGGAATTGCAGATAAACATTCAGAGAGAGAGAGAGAGAGAGAGAGAGAGAGAAACAACTCAAATTTCCAAACAAATATAAATTTACAGAAAACAGTGCTTCAGAGACTGTTGCAAATCATTCATTTTATTTTAAACATTAACATTCAGAAAAATGGTAGCTCAGGAATGAGCTCATAAGTACCATCTTGACATATAGATGCATTCATAGTAGTAAATATATTCCTCTTAACTATTTTGAAACCTATTATTCAATATCCATCTATCTTTTTCCTCTCTACATTCATAATCTTTAGTGGCCACACACTACACTCTTCCTATATGAGATAAATTTTTTTAGTTCCCACATATGAGTGAGAATATGCAGTGGCTGTCTTTCTACTCTTGGTTAACTTTCCTTTCCTTTTACACTCCACAAATACATAGTCCAAATGAAATATGTGAATGTAATCATGACAGTGTCTAGATTCCTATGAGTCCCTGAAATATTTTAAAGAAAATAGCAAAACAAATTAAATATAAAAACTGTGACAATGTTTCAAAGTAAAATAATTGAATATGCAAGGATAAAATTCATTTGGGTAAAAGAAAATGTAATTTAAATTAATTTTAACACAACTATTGAGACAATGAATCACAGTCATAGTTCAGAAAAATCTACCATTTACTAATTTAATGTCATCTGGAAAATGTATCCCTTAGTATTTCCTGGGACATTTCTTTCCACTGGAGATTCTATCAGGACATTCTGCATTCAGAGGAGCACAGAAAATAGAACTAATTTGGAAAGAAAATATCCTCTTTGAGTCCAGATTATCATTACAGAAAATTCATTAACTGTCTTCAGTATAGCACTGTGGTTACTCATAACCCCAACTGCTCGATATATTAATTCCACTCACTGAATCTAAGCAGATTGATACTTTCACAGTAAAAATTCAGTTTTACCAATCAATCCTTGTAGCATTGACTGTGAGTACTCACTTTCAATGTAGCTGAAACATTTGCTTCCTGTTACTAAGATATAATATAGCTAGAAAATTATAAATTGTTTTTGTTGGCTTGATGCATATGTAGCTCAAGAATATCATAAAGCTATCTATTATTTCATGTGGTTAATGTTTTGAGTTTTGTAAACATTAGTTCACATTTTTAAAAAGTTTTGATAACAGGAAAAAAAACTAATGGAGTACAGATTGCATCTGAGCTCTGTTTTTCAACGCTTTGGGTATCAACAATAAGTTGACATTTCTTTTTTCTCACATAAACCTTGAAAGTTATCAAGAAACTGAAAGATGGTGGGTTTAAAATTACAGAGAAGATGAGTTCATTAGTTGGAGTATCATCTTGAAAGGAAATTCATACCTGGTTATTTAATATTCTTGTGCAATCTGTGATGAAATAAGGTAATAAGTCAAACTGTCTCTGATGCCAACAGATATGAAAACTCTCCTCTACAACTCTGACTGTTTTTAGAGCATATACTTTCATCTTGTGTGGTGATTATATTAAGCAATGTTATATTCCTGCTTCTATGTATTCAGGAATTGCAGATAAACTTTCAGACAGAGAAAAAAAAAACACTCAAATTTCCAAACAAATAAAAATTTACAGAAAACTGTGCTTCAGAGACTATTGTAAATCATTCATTTTATTTTTATAAATATTAACATTCAGAGAAATGGTAGCTCAGAAATGAGACATTAAAAAACCCCTAAAGAGAGAGTAAAAATTGCTTTCTCATACTCAGAATTGGCCTCCAAGTCTTAGTAATAAATGCCTTCATTTTCTCTCTTTCCCATCAGGATTCAATATCCTTTTCTAAGGCACCAGATTTTCAGTTATCCTTAGAATCAGGAAGGGTTGCAAATAAAAAAGAAGTGATAGAATTTGAAAACAGTTCCTTTTTTAATCATAAAAGGTAGAGAAAATGTTGCTGGTAAAAAGAAAATTTAAAAAGGAAACAATGTTTTCAAAAAAAGACATGGAATAAAAATGGGCATTGTTCTCATTTGTATTTTAATCATTTTTACTTTATACAATTTGTTATATCATTTTATGTTATAACTCATATAATTTGTTTATATTGTTTTTTCATTTTTATCAAGGTAATTTCCAGTTTAAATATCTTCACCTGTATAAGGCATGCACAACCAATGTAACACAACATAGTCTTCTTTCGAAGAATGTTTATTTTCCAACCCCTATCATTATTTCATGTAATCAACAAGCAACTCAGTGTTGGATAATACAAAAAAAAAAGAAGTTTATTGTAGAGTGATTAGAACACTTTATTTATTGATGTTTAACTGCATGGCCTTGTAGCAGGTGCTGTGGTGATGACCAGCTTTTGACTTGTCTGAAGATAATGCTTCAACTCCTGCTGACAATTTAGGATGATAAGAGGAAGAATTTGGGCAAAGTTATCACAATAAATATGAAAACATTGCTGTCAAGAATGGGTGTTTTGTATAAAATTTAGTGAAGTTGCTATATTAACATATAACATATTTTATAAATTTATATTTTATAATATATAGTTGTATTTTACTATACAATATATCAAATATAATATGATAGTGAAGATCAGAGGCACTAATATTAAACTACCAATCTGATTCAAAAGTTGTATTAGATGACATTATTTCAGTGGTTCTTACAGTTAGTTAAACATTTTAACTGGGTATGGTGGCATACGTCTGTAATCCTAACACTCAGGAGGCTGAGGCAGGAGAATTACTGTGAGTTCGAGGCCAGCCTGGGTTACAAAGTGAGTTCAAGATCACCCTGAACAACACCATGAGAACTTAGCAAAACAAAACAAAACAAAACAAAACTCAATGTAGTACTATATAGTACGTTTAAGTGTTTCTGTAAAACACATCATAGAAAACAAATGAGTTTATATTTCACAATAATGTGTCATTTAAATAATTTATTCAGATGGGTACCCAATTTTTAATTGCTTGACTAGTTATCTATAAAATTTTCATGCCTGTTTCAGTCAGAAAATTAATCTTTCCAGCTCCAGCTAGCTAAGAAAAACTCATATGGCTAATATGTTATCATTTAATTTATTTAGTGATATTTACTCTAAAGTCCAAGACTTTGATATTGCTGCCACTTAAAACATGAAATACTGTTCACTGCAAACTCAAATCACTCAGGAATTAGGAAGTTTGCAGCAAAAAGGAAAAACAATGCTTTCTTAATATATTAGATAATTGCTTTGTTTGCATTATTAACACTGAGTTTAAATTTAAAAATCTTTACTAGATTTTAAGAGCATATTCCTAAGTTTCCCTGGAGAAAGCGAACATAATTTATGCATGCATACTGATACAAACTCATAGTAAAAAGGATGACAATATTTGTGTTTCTCCTTAGTGAAAGAAGATAAATTCAAGGGAATTTACTTGATCAATGGTTATAAATGTAAAGTACTCTACTGCTCTATTTATCAAGGCATTGTTAAGACCCAGGAATCTTCATTCCTTTTCTTGCATTAGATTGTCTTTTCTTCCTTTGGCCAACTGCAACTCATTCACTCATTATCTGGGTCCACCTTTCCCCTTTCTCCAAATACACAGTTTTCCTCTTTTAATAATGTGTTCAGTCGTGCCCTCTGACTGGTTTGATCTCAGGTTTATTTAAACAGTTTTTGTCTTCTCTGATCTAAAAAGAAAAAGATAAAATTAATCAACTACAAATTTCCTGAACATTTTTCGCCCTCTTCTTATTATCTAATTTTTCCTCCCTTTATATATTCAGGCACTTTTGAATATGAACATGAAAATTGTAATTTCAAACACTTGTAGACTGATGATATATGAAGTCAGCTGTGATTGTCCCATTATGTTTGCTTACATGGATTCTTTCTGCACAAATTTAATTTTGAATATTGGTCACAAAGCAGTACTCTCCTCTTCCATGAAATGCTATTTTTCTTCCCCTCACTTGTCTTCATACATACAGGTCTCTGAATGTATCATTTTAATATTTCTTAAAAGTAGATAAAGCAATGTTTCATTTCTTAAACATTCACTAAGCAAAAAATACCAATAAACCCAATGCAAAGTGGCAACTGACACCCAACTCAGAGTCAGGGACACTGACTAATAGCAGTAGCAGGCACATTCTAGGTCATTGCAATTCAAATCTTATTTCTGAATTTTATTCATGTGAGCACAACTTGTTACCTGCAGTCAAATAAATAAGTATAGAAAACAGAACACAAATTGTGGTACTTCACTCACTGACAATTTTAAAGAGATATGTGTGCTTATCCCACTGTGGCCTTATGAAAGCCTAATCCTTATCCAAAGGACCATTTTCTAAAGAATATAGAAAAGACAGTATATATTTAGTTCTAATTATTGTCTGTGGAGTAATGTGGGGTAAAATGGAGTAATGTTGGATAACTGTTTTCAAGAACAGCCAGGAATATGAAAGTTTATGCAAAATAAGTTTATTTTTAAAATTGCTAATTAATGGTACTGAAGAAAGAAACAAGAGAATTGTCCTAATGGTCTATATGTGTTTTATCGCCAACTACTAGTCAGCGATCTTTCTTTTTTTTTAAATTTCTACTCCAGTCTCAAATTACTCCTAATTACCTCGTGTTCCCACATTATACTAAGGCTAGGTTAATGGAATAATCTCCATACTGCTAACTTCAGTAAATACAACCTTAAAATCTCACTAGCTAGCACCATAGTGGAATAGAGCACACTTACCAGCCCCTGGGCACTTCTCTGCCCTTGCTTCCCCTCTAGGGTGCTTTTTCTACCACACTTCCAGGCTTTCCCCTCAACTTCTCCTTGGAATAATGGAGTAGCTCAATCTCTTCTCCAACATTAGAATGTCTTCTAAGTAGACTCGTATTGTCTTATGATTTAGTTTAAAATATAATATCGACAATATGTATATTTGTCAGATATACATATATAATTTGTCAAATTCAGACTGATATTTCTTTAATGTTAAGCACCCTTCAAAAACATCATCTCCAGAATACATCATGTGTCGTTGATACAAGTATTTTTCAACACCTCAACATTGTTAATTCTGGTGACTTTACTCTATCTTCACTAAAATTATCTAAAATACACTATATTTCAAAGTCTTTGTTGAATACCAAGAAGAAATAAAGTGACTGTATTGTACATCTTTCGAATTTATTTTTAAATTGAATTTCAATTCAGCCAGAGTAGTTTTGTTGAAAACACTAATTTTTTTAACGTGTATTGGTGCTTGACATTGTTCAGTCTTCCCTTTTACCCGTAGAAGAAATACTGAACTCTACGTGTCATTTCCTCATGCTATCTGATTCTTGTTTCTCCCTTTGTTTTCCTCATTTAGTTCCTTTTATTCATATCATTTAAGGTCTATCCACTACTAGACTTCCTTCAGTTCTTTACTGGACTTTCTGTTTCCTACATCAGCAACATCACCTTGCTGTTTCCTTTTCTTAACATGTTGTTTCTATTCTTTTTGGCTCAGTCTTGCTAGTTCTTGTCATAGGAATATATCCATGACACTGCCCACAGTTTTAAGACTGGTTGAAGCTCATGACCTCTATAATTCAAGAGCAACCTGTGCTTCCTCTTGATAGGATTCAATACTCATTTTAGATTTTTATTCTAAATCTATTTTCCTTATTACACTGTAATTCTCACAAGGGCAGTCATTGCTATATTTTAATCTTTAGCCCCACAGAGTGACGCTCACATGGTGAGTGGAATATATATTTCTAAAATACCAGGTTCCAGATTTGGGTGTTGGTAAAAATAGCATGCTTTAAATGTTTATTTTCATTATTGTTGTATTTAAAACCATAAAATAAACTATTATATATCTAAACTATGCTTACATATTCTAATGTCTGTAACATATTAAAGATTTTATTGATATGATGTAAATCATGAACTATATAAAATTTATCTTTAGTTCCCTTCATCTGTTTCTTATATGTTCATATCTGTAATAAATATATATAACACAAAATATATTAAATATATATGTATATGCAATAATCATTACAAAATATTTGTACTTGTATTTTTTAAAGCTATACTGAAACTATTTTATTTAATGTCTTCACTTTATTCTAGTTCATACATTCACACCATGAATTTCGTCATAAATAATATACCTATATAGTGTATGAGTGTGCATGTAAAATCACATGAACTGTTAAATCATTTTTAGAAAGTACATTTTAGCATTGTCTCTAAGTAAACATTATTAAGAGTTTAACTGCTAAACTCTGATATATGTCCATGTAAAAAGGTGAAAAAAAATAGAATAGTTACAGTATAATTCTAACAAGAAAAGTGTTGAAATATTCCTTGGTAAATTAAAAAATATGACTGAAATTTATCCTGTTAGCATTTTAAATTAAAATGTCAAAATTATTAAACATACAAGAAAATTTTGACTTTATTTTTTGTTATTTAAGAAAATTGATATAAAGTTCCAATCTTTAAAGTGATATATGTTTGGATTTGAGTATTTTCTTTCATTTTTGCATACATAGACTTTGATCTATACTTACTAAGTCATTGCCCAGTCATATATTTCCTCTTTGGACAATCATGTAATTGCCATTTTTATTTTCTACTTTATAATAGCTGTCATTGGATAATGGAAGAATCAGTCAAGCTTTCTTTTCCTTCATGTCCCTGAAGCAACAGAACTTTATTATTTTTACTCTAGTGACACTGAGAAGCTTGAATCAATAATGACAAAACATCAGGTCTTTTTGAAAAACTTCGCTATGATAACACTTAAAGTTTAACCATTTCACATCTTTTATAGTTACAGGAACTCAAAATTTATTTTCCTAATTAGCACATACATCTTAATCCCTTGGAAAATTATTCTACTGCACTTGAATTTCAGTCACCATAATTGACTTCTCAGGCATAGACTTTGGATTCATCTTCATATCTGAGGATAAATGTAAGCTCCAAACAAAGGGAACTTTATAATCAGGTTTTGAAGATTAATGTGTTTTTGAAAGGAGAAGCTAGTCTCGGAAGCGATCTGATTTTCTTTCTGCTATTGATAGAAAAGTAAAGTTTCCAACTGAAATAGTTGAAAACACTTATTTGGAGAAAAATGGATACTTTAACCCTTGCAATAATTCACATTTCAACCTTGTTTATCATTAATTTTTATCACTTGAAGACTCTTGGAACTTCATGCATGCCAAAACTTCTTTTTGTTGAAATATTTCTAAAATTATGCCTATTTGAATTTTTAAGCAGTAAGATCAATAATACAATACACTTTTTCTTGAATAGTTCACGACTTACTATTCTGTTCTGCATATATTCTTTTCAATAAATTCTCTGCAAATCCAACGTAGGATTTTTGGATTTTGTTATCGCCACTTTTTTGGTTATATTTAATATGATTCTTTGGCTGTCTTTTACCCTTCATCCTTGAAAAAATTTATCTGACTATTCAGCTTTGACATTACAATTCTCAAACAGAATATGTCATTTAATGGTTGATTTCATTCTTAATTTTGAGCCTAAAACTTCATAAAATTTGAATGATAGAAATTTTTAAAGCAGTAAATAGAAAACTAAATTATACCAAATGAACACATCAAGGTATTTGTTTTGCAGAACCTGTCTATACAACTATATTCTGGACCTCAGAGCAATGTGTTCTGTATTTAAATATATTTATGCTAAATCTACAACTTGTCTTGTTGCCATTCTTGTCATATAAATAAGAATACTGAGTTTCATGCTTTTTTGCTATCATCATTGCTGTTGTTTACATGTGTAGATGTATTCCAGGTTTCCAACCGTCTTTCTAGTTTTCTTTGTTTTATGGTACACTTTCCAAGCCCTTTAAATACAAACACAGAGGTTTTCATCTTTTATTTTTACTTACATTTTTCCTTTTGAACCAGTATATTTTTTCTGTATCCGTCTACTTTCATATTCTTCTTCGCAATCAGTGACCGTAAACTCTGAGGTCACTAGCTTTTTGTTAGTGTTAGTGCTTTCCAACTGAAATAGTACTTAGTGACTTTCAACACTTTAAATATTTATTTTAATGTAGTCTCCACCAGAATCAAAAAAGATGATAAACACAAAGAATAATCTAATCTGTATCTTTTATACAAATATTAAAGTTATATTCCCAGTAAAGCAAATTTTAACGTAGTATGAACACAAGTTGAAAATTTTTCTTGATTTTTTTTTTTTTTTTTTTTGTGGTGGCACTGGGGATCGAACTCACAGCCTCATGCCTGCCTGACAGGCACTTAAGCTGCTGAGTCAAACTCCCAGCCCTAGTTTTTTGAAGCAGGGTCGTGCTATGTAGCTCAGGTCAGCCTTGTGCTTGTGTTGTAGCCCAAACCAGCCTCGAACTCACAACGCTCCTCCCACCTCAGCCTCCTGAGTGCTGGGATTAAAGTTGATTTTTCATATAACTTGCAATTATATCCTTGTTAATCATGAAGAAAACTTGAAAAATTAGAAATGGTAGTTCTGAAAGGAAAAATACAGATACATGTGTTTACCTGTGTGTGCATTTCTTCAGCAATTATATGTATATCATATTCATATACATACATATATACATACATACATTCATATGGATTCTACACATCATTCATGTTTGGAAGGTGAATACCATTTATACACCCATGCATCTCTGTGTGCAAATAAACAGTAAGTCTTTACAAATTGCCCTCATGATATTATATTTCATTACTATCATTATTAGTTTAAAATTTATTTTATAAGGGATGTGACTGAAAGTAAACATCATCTTGTTTACCTCATGTAGCAAAGATCTATCCCTCATTTTATTTACCATAAGTATGAAGTGTTTATTCAGAAACAAATTTTTACAAATAGAACTGAGCATGAGTTAAATTTTTGCTGCTCCAAAATAATCAAGCACAACACAAAATAAAAAATGTATGTCATTTCTATGCTCCATGTAACAGAATTGAACTTTATAAAGGGAAAAATATGGATTGATATGTTAAAAATTACTTCAAGTTATGCACTATGCATTTTACTCTACGACATGCATTACTTATTAGTAGAAAATACCCATGAAAATGGCATTTTATAACAAATTTACATTGCTTTATCACTGTTTTCCATCGAAGGTTGATGATTTAAATTTATGATTGATTTATGAGCATTGTAGGAACTAGGCAGAAAATATTGGTCTATGTTGTCAAGGAATCCATTTAAGCCAACAAATAATAACACTGAGAATTAGATTGTATGAAATCGGAAAACTGTAAAAGAGTCCATGACAGTAGTAATTATGTTGAAAATGAAATGGATATTTTAAAGAATTTGCTTTCTTATGCAATTCTTCCTTGGGTTATTATATTTTCAGAGCTGGCTGATGTTATATTGGCATCTGTTTTAAGCCAAAAAAAGTGCTATAGTAAATGTTTTTTGAACTCTGAACTTGGAGATAATGAAAGCAAGATAAAGAAATTATTGTTGGTTCATACAATTTCAAAAACACAATTTCTGCTTCTTCTCTATCTTCCTATTAGAAATTGCTTAGACAAAAGTTACCAAATTAACATTCAATGCTAGAAGCAAAAAAGTTTCTTAATGAATAACTCATTTTGTTTCATTTATTAAATGAATAATTGTACACAAATAAATTTATGCCTAAAAGTGCCTCTTTCTAGAGGCCCAGAAGTTCAGGTAGTCTTAACAATAAACTATTCAAAACTCTTCCAGTGATAGCTACAAAAATAAATTATTTTGTCCATCAGAAAACTCTGAATTCAAAAGCAGAATGTGTAAAAACATTGAAATTTGCTTCTATTGTTTATAACATTTATATGAGAACATTTGATGTCAGTTTATTGTAATACTGAGGAAATCAAACTTAGATGTTTTATTTATAAATTTCATAATTAGTAACATAAATGCATATATAGGTTAAATATTTACGACTGAAAATATGCAATGTTCATATTCAAATGTTTTATATTTTGTCTCAAAACATTTATTTAGTTATGAAAATAAAAAATGTTTTTAATCTCCCTCCATTTGTTTCATGGTGAACAGTGCATTAACCTTGGTAAAATGGTATTTTCAAAATGTCATTTCTCATTTCAAAAATCTGCAATTACTCTGAGTTTGTTATTAAAAAGTCCAAAATGGAATTATTTCAAATACAGATTTACCTTTGCAGATATGCTTTATATGCTTAATTACTTTTATTTATAGTGAAGAATAACTTGGAAGGTATTAATAAGTTATTTCACAATAAGAAGTTCATAAGGGCTATTTATTCTAAATTATGGTTATATTAGCAATATTTTTGGTATATTTGGAACTGCATCTTTAAGCCAGTAAAGCTGTAGATTCGAACTGCTAAATAATGATATCTACCCCATTCAAGACCTGAATGAAAACTGTGGTTCTTAAAAGGGTCATTGAAGTTGCTGCTATTTTTCACAACAAAGTGAGAATCCATTTTACTAGATAGCTGTTTCCCATAGAGAAAGCAGAGGTCCGATTTCATTAACGAACAATTCCATATCTGAGACATAACTTGGAAATGAGAGAACAACACAGGAATTCCATCTGCCCGGAAAGCTAGAGGAAAACCTTATCATTACTGGCAAATAGGTAGAGAGAAAAAAAGAGAGAAAGTGATTTATTTGAAGAGGTCAGTGTCCATCATTTTTGTGCTTCTCTGAATGAATTCCTAAAAGGAATATGGGCGAAATGTTCAGATATATTATAAGGATGGATAGGACATGAGAACGGATAGTTAGTTTTCCTAAGAAGACCCCACAGCTCTGTATGTAATGAAGAAGCCTCACAACCTTACATTTAGCTGGAGCAGTTCTTGAAATTTAGTGGTAATAAAAACCTTGTCTAAATGATGTATTCAGGTTTATGAGGCTGTGGGAATACTCATGATTCCTGAGACACAAAGCATGTGTGAATGTTTCAAAAATTTACACATGCTCAGGGTATTGGTCACTTTTCCCATTGTAGAACCCCAATATCTGACACACACAGTTTGAATTAAGACATGTTATTTATTTATTTATTTGTTTGGTACTGGGAATTGAATTCAGGACTTTGTGCTTGCCAGACAGGTGGTTGTGCTGCTGAGCTACATTTCTGGCCTGAAGATGTGTTTAACTGGGTCGTAATTTCAGCAGATTCACTTCATAGTCAGCTGAAATGCTTTTTGTGGGTAAAAGTTTCAGTTTTTCAAATAATTTTGCTCTCCTTTTGCTCCTGATTTTTAGTATTAACCTGACTGAAATCAGTCAGCAGTGTGTCTTAGAGTTTCAATGTTAGGCTGCCTTGAAATTTCCTCTGACAAGTTAGTCTACTGCCTTTAAACATGATGCTTCGAAAATTCAAAGGAAATGGGCACGATACCGACATTTTTGCCAGAGTGTTAACATGGATGGCCACTGTTATGATTTATGTTCCTATGGCCCCGCCAAGTCTCATGTAATCATGGCATGGATGTGGCTGAGTCTAGTGATTGAGTCTACTTTTTGTGATTGGCTTGTTGTCTGGCACTGGGATTGATGGTGTGAGTGGGGCACCCACCCGGGGTGGAGCTGATATGCAGTGTAAGGGCAAGAAGGCATGTCTTCCCTCTCTTGGCAGGTTCGCATCTTGCTGTTTGGGGGCCTCCAAATGGCTGCCCCACCATACCGCCCTACCTTGCAGCCAGCTGAATATGGACTGAAACCTCCAACAACTGTAAGAAATAAACCTTTCCTTCCCTAATTTTGGGCATCGGGTATTCTGTCTTGGTAATGAGTGAAAAGTAACTAAGGCAGCCACTAATACATTTCGCAAAAGAATCCCCATTCCCAACTGAAACTTGGTGAGCCTGCTTTTACTATCCACATGCCTATCAACATTCTGATTTTACAAGCTCTGACAAGACTTACCCATTACCATTAGGTTGTACTTATAACATTCTAGGTCTTCACTGGTCCGCATCTTCAAGTTCTTACATACTTTTCAAAACAGTTCCAAAGGATTCAGATCTCAAAGGGTTAGTTAGATATACTCACAGAAATGACCCAACTCTTGGTACCATTTTTCTATATTAGTTTTTTGTTGCTTGGACACAATATTTGACAAGCACCACCTAAAGCAGGAGAGGTTCAGTTTAGTGATTTTCAGAGGATTTAATCCTTGGGTGTCTGTCCACAAGGCAGAAATACCAGGTTGGAAGAGCTGGGCAGAGAAATGCTGCTAACTTAGTCATGGCTAGGAAGTTTTAGCAGGGTAACATCACCAGAGGAAAAGAAAGGACCAAGAGTTGGATATAGACTCTATGGTTACATTACTTCCCTGACCCATCAGAACAACCAAGACCAAGAAATGTGCTTTAATAATCCTCTACATGGTTCCTAATAGAATCAAGTTGATTATTTAACTTAGCACTTGTATTTGAGAAAGGATTGCATGTGAGCTGAAATGGGCCATGAAGAGTAAAATCAAGGCAGCAAACACAGTGCACAACCTCTTTATGAGACATAGATATATCTTACAGGCAGCATTAAAAATGAAAGGGAAGGCAAGGTCAGTCATACTCATTGACACATATTCAGTGGATAAATTAGTCAAATCATGACACATCAATAGAACTGCGTCACTTCTATTTTATTCCAACAGATCTTTAATACTTCATACAAATCCCGAATCTACCTTGGAGATAAGAAGGATGGATATGAAAACATGCATGATAATCAGAAAGAGAAAATGCAATTGCAAATAACTAAGATGTTACTTGCTGCAAGTTCAAGTCTCCTCTTTATAATAGTAGAATGGTTAAACTGGAAAGAATTTACTATGTTTCGGAAAATAAATTAAAAAAAAGTAATTTGCACATTTAAATTGTGTCAGCTTTCCTGTTTGTCGTGTAGTTTACTACTTCCTATTCTTATTGTAACAAATTATCACAAAGTCAGTCATTAAATATCATCAATTTATATCTTGCAGTTCTATAAAGGAGAGATTGTCTCAATATGTCCAAGAGAAAGAGACATTAGGGCTTTGTTTCTTCCAAAATTTCTAGGGAAGGATTTGAGTTTTCTCCAACTTCTTAAAGGTTGCTGAATTCCTTGTTTCATGACACTTTACTTCATCTGTATAGTCAACCTCATTTAATACCAGTCCTTCTTTCCCTTTCTCTTTCTCAGTCTGACTCTGTCAATCTAAATCTTAACATTCATGTCTCCTTTTTAAAAGAAATCTTCTTTTTACATTTACCTTGCTAGATTAATCTTGAATTATTTTCCTTCTTTTTTTTTTTTCCTTAGTACCAGGGATTGAACACACAGTTTCGTGCCTGCTAGGCGGGTGCTTAAGCCACTGACCTAAATCCCCGGCCCTATTTTTTGAGACAGGGTCTAATTATGCAATTCAGACTGGTCTTGAACTCACTTTGTAGCCCAGGCTTGTCTCAAACTCACAAAAATCCTCCTGCTTCAGCCTTCCAAGTGCTGGGATTAAGGGTGTGTGCCACCATGCCCAATTCAATCTTGCATAATTTTCATATTTGAAGCAACTTTAATTGCCTCACATCTTCAAAATTCTTTTTTTTTCAAAATAATTTAACATATTCACAGGCAGTGGAGTTTAAAATGGATGCAACTTTTGGGAGACATTATTCTGCATACTATACATGTGTCTTGCAGAAAAAAAATTTACAAAACAGAATAATGGCTAGCAGGATTTTCACTGAGTTATAAAGTAAAATGTTGAGGCTTGTTTCAGAAGCTTAAAGAATAAATGTAACACCTATGTATATAGCTATAAATTTTATAACTTATTCAACCCAGGACCATCTAAGAAATTCAGATTGCTGAATTTTGTACTTACACATCATGCTCATGTTGCTTGATTCTGTGTCCTATTTTTCCCCACCAAAATAAATTCAGAGCTGAGTTTAATCTTCAATATGTGTCCAACATAAGTAGTAGAGCACTATGATCCAGCGTAAGTAGTTTCCTCTTAATAGTCCTATCCTTCATCCTACAGAGTACACATTTTATTCAGTAATAAGATTCAAATGAAGTTTTTAATTTAAATAAAATTTGTATTTCTTATCTTTAATTTCAAGTGAAAATGGGTTATATTGTTAAATTCTGAGAGTTATGATTGGTCCAAGTGCTGCTGTTTAAAGGAAACAACAAGAATGTATTTCTGTGTCAATTTTCTTTGTAATTGCCAGAATTATGCATCATGATAGATGGATTTCATCTTGGGTCATGAAACATTATATAAGGAAGTAGAGAAATAAGACAAAAGATTTTGACCTTGCTTACGCTAAAAGATCTACTCCCTATTTCCACATTTTTTTTTCTTTTTAAACCAGTGATAGTTTGTATGTAAATGCTGAATGCAATTGAATCATAGTATAATAGATACAGGACTCTTAATAAATGATGTACACATTAGCAGTAAATGGAAAACTTAGTCCATTGAAATAGCATTTCTATATCAAATGAACAGAAAAACTTGAAGACTTCATAAATGGTAACTAACCTTACAGAGAGTACACAAGCTAGGGCCAGTATTGAGAAGTAGGTTTCTCTACATAGGGGGAATAATATTCTGATATCAAAGTATACTTAATCCACCGGGAATCCTCACCTACCAGATGTCATCACTGTAACACGGGCACTGCAGTTGAGTAAGCCATGCAGCCCAGGCAAGAAGGTTGACGGATTAGTAAATGGAGTCCCTTGAAACAGGGAGTAGGGTATAATTGTCAATGGACATTTTACTCCTAGTAATATTACGAGAACTTGAATTTTAAAGTTTTTTTCCTTTGAAATTAAACAAAGAAATTAAATAATATATGGAACTATGGGCAATTTATTAAAAGAATCATTCAATTTATTCATATTTAAGGACTACATTGTTCATTCATAATTTTCTCTTTTAAATAGTTTGTCACCACCTTCTGTATGACCAGTCTCATTATTGTCTTCAGTCTTCCCGGGCTCTGCACCACTGCTCATGTAGTAAATCCTCAAGGATACCTTTTGTATATTTCTTCTTATTATCCAAATTGGATGCAAAATTCAAGGAGTTAGGCAGACATTCTATGAATAACTTTTGGTTGAAAATATTGTAAGATCTCTGGAATTGTAATAATTATTTTGCAAAGGTTCCTTAGAGTCATGCCATTTTTATTGCAGATACACATACACAAATATGCTCCTTGGAAGTCAGAACAGAAACAGAAAATTCTGAAATTCCTTGGCATTTTTACTTCCTTGCTACACTACATTATTAATGGCACCTCAGACTAGATAAAAAAAGATAAATGTGTATATAAATGATATGCAGATTTTTATGTTTTATATATATGCATATGTATATAATTAAATATATGTTTAATTTGCATTTGGTAAATTTACAGAAAAATATTCATATTTGTATCTGTAGCTATTTTCATATGTAATGTAAGTCATATTTACCTATAATTACCTATTTCATGATTTTTTGATAATTTTTATTACATTTTCTATATTTTCAAATGAATTATTAAATCCATATTGTCAATAAAATATGGGCAAACAGAATGCAGCAATTCATCAAGAAGATTATACACCATGACCAAGTGGGATTCATTCCAGGAATGCAGGAATGGTTCAACATACACAAATCAGTAGAGCCAAATGTAAGAATCATACAATCATTTCAGTAGATGCAGAAAAAGCATTTGATAAAGTCCAACACCTTGTTCATGATAAGAATGCTATGGATAATTGGAATAGATGGTCTCTACCTCAAGCTGATAAAATCCATCTATGACAAACCGACAGTAAGCATCATACTAAATGGTCAAAAACTGAAAGCTTTCACTCTAAAATCAGGAACAAGACAAGGCTCTCCACTATCACTACTCCTACTCAGTATAGTGCTGGAAACATTAGCCAGCACAATTAGACAAGAAAGAGAAATAAAAAGGGACAAGCATAAGAAAGGAAGAAGTTAAATTATCATTATTTGCAGATGACATGATCTTCTAACTAGAAGAACCCAAAAATTCCATTGAAAGACTTCTAGATGTAATAACCAAACTCAGTAATGTAACTGGATACAAAGTCAACTCTCAAAAATCGATAGCATTCCTGTACACAAACAGCAAACGCAATGAGCAAAAATTAGGGAAACCACACCCTTTACAATAGCATACAAAAAATGAAATACTAAGGAAGTAAGCTAACAAAGGAAATAAAAGATCTGTACATTGAAAAGTACAGTACTCTGAAAAAAGTAATCGAAGAGGATTTCAGAAAATGAAAGATATTCCTTATTCATGGATAGGAAGAACAAACATTGTGAAAATGGTCATTCACTCAAAATTATTATACAGATTTAATGCAATTCCAATCAAAATACCATTAGCATACATCACAGATCTAGAGAAATCATTCCTAAAGATCATCTGGAACCAGAAGAGACTTACAATTGCAAAGACAGTTCTGGGCAACAAAGGCAAGGAAGGAGGCATCACAATCCCTGACTTTATGTTATACTACAAAGCTACTGTGATAAAATCAGCATGGTACTGGAGTAAGAAGAGACTTGAAGATCAATGGAATAGTTTAGAAGATACAGGCACAACTACAAACACACTCAGCCACCTTATCTTTGACAAAGGGGGCAAACATGTTCACTGGAAGAAAGATAGCCTCTTTAATAAGTGGTACTGGAAAAATTGGCTTTTCATAAGCTGAAAACTAAAACTAGACTCAAGCCTATCACCACGCACTAAACTAAAGTCAAAATGGATCAAAGATCTAACTATTAGAACAGAAACACTATATTCTGGAAGACAAAGTAGACAGAAATCTTGAAGACATAGGGGTAGACAGAGAATTCATGAACAAAAATCAAACTGCATGGGAAATATTTCCCAGAATCAATAACTGGGACCTCATGTTATTAAAAAGTTTTTGTATGTCAAAAGAAATCTCCAACAGAATGAAAAGAGAACACATGAATTGGAAAAAACTCTTAGTCAACTGTCCCTCAGACAAAGCACTTCTATATAGAATTTATAAAGAATTAAAAAAAAATTAGGCCCCCAAAATTCAAAGACCGAATCCAAAAATTGGCATCTGAGATGAATACACACTTCTCAGCTGAATAAATATAAATGGCAAATAAATACATGAAAAAATGTTCAGCATCATTGGTCATTAGAGAAATGTAAATTAAAACAACACTGAGATTCAATCTCACTCCAGAAAGAATAGCTAGGTTCAAGAAAACCACCAATAACAAATGTTGGAGAGACTGTGTGGAAAAAGGAACTCTCCTGTACTGTTGGAGGGAGTGTAGCCTGGTCCAACCACTGCAGAGATCAGTCAGGAAGTTCCTCAAACCTGGGATTGGACTCAGCTATTCCACTTCTGGGCATATTCCCAGAAGAATTGAAAACATCACACCGCAGTGATATATGTGCATCCATGTTTATAGCAGCACAATTTGTAATATTTAAATTGTGGAAACAACCAGAATGCCCATCAACAGACGAATGGATAAAAAAAAGATGTGGTATTTTTATACAATGGAATACTATTCAGCTATAACGAAGGACAACAATGGGGCTTTTATAGGTAAATGGATGTGACTTGAGACCATACACATAAGTAAAATAAATCAAACTCACATGTATAAACACTGACAAGGGATAGATGTACATGTAGGCTTATATATGCCTAGAACTTCCCCTAAAGAGTTTACAAGAATTGATTTTACTGTGTGTGATAGTATGAACAACTACTTTGAAGAAAATGAGACATCATGGTAGCCATTGTTGATTTCATATCATCTTGTTTCGAAGTCCGATAATGCTTTTACTCTTAATTTTGTTTGGTTTTAGTCTGTTTTCTCTTATTTGATTTCAATTGGTGTGAAGGCATGGACAGTTATTTTGAAGAGAACAAGAGACATGATGGTAGCCATTATTAATTTCCTATTGTCTGGTTTTGAAGACCCGTAAGGCTCTCATTCTTTGGTTTTGATTGGTTTTATACTATTTTGTTTTGTAATAATCTATTGAGTGTGAAGGTATGGACAACTATTTTGAAGAAAACAAGAGACATTATGGTAGCCACTGTTGATTTCCTGTTGTCTTGTTTTGAAATCCTGTGTTACTTGTATTGTTTTGTTCTTATCTGCTTTGTTCTATATTGTTTTATTTTATTTTGTTTTATTCTTTTTAAAATAAAAATAAAAAATAAACATACATTGTCTTTACCTACTTATTTTTCTGAAATTATTGTCATATTTATAAAGTTCTCTAATAGTCTATATTTTAAAACAATTTTATTTTATTTTATTTTATTAATTTTTTTGGTACTGGGAATCTAACTCAGGACTTTACATTTGTCAGGCAGGACTGAGCTATATTCCCAGCCCAAAACAATTTTATTTTTAAAAAATTATACTTATATAAGCAATTAAATGCATTAATTTCCATTTTATAAATTTATTTAATCTTTTAGAATTTTTTGATATGTAACAAAAATGTCATTTCTTCAAAAAATATTTTGGAAAATTCACTTGAAATAAATCACATATTTGTTACCAGCTTCTACTACAATCTTACACATTTCAATTTCAGTAAGAAATAGCAAGATCTCTGAGACAGGAGTGTTACATTTTCAGTTAGCGAATTTATTCATGGGGATGTCTCAAAATCTTTACTGAAATCACATTGATTCCTTCACTTTGCTTTCTAATGCAAATATATCGGCCCATTTGGATGAGTTATTTTCTCAATAATTTCCATTCCAATCTTTGTACCATCGATGCCGTGCTTCTGTAGCATGTGAGAGCTTCATTTCATTGTACTAGGTAGAGATCGCTGTTCTGCATCTCTTCATTGCCTGTGAGTTCTGGTAAAAATATACTCTTATGAGAGATCCTAGCAGAAGCAAAGACAATTTCAATCAGAGTTACCTATGACTGTGGAACTTGAATAATCTCACAGAATCACACAAGAATGAACTTTCAATACCATGAAATGTGATTTCACCCTGCAAAAAGTATGTCCTAAAAAGCATTTCAAAATAATCATAAAACTATTGTATTTTGTGAAAATCACTAAAGTGCTTTGAAAACTGTGTTTTCCCTTCTTTTTCTCACAGCTCACATCCTAGTATTTTTCCTAAATCCTTCTCTGTACCAAATGCTTTTCTCTCATGCAGCACCACATGGATGAACTGCCCATGGAATATTTTGCTTCCCTTCTTGTTATTATTTTTTTTTCTGTTTTTATTTCACTCAGCAGCAAATGTGTAAAAATTCCTATTCTTTTGATGGGCAGAGATAGAGGCAGAGACAGAGGAAAAGATTGGGGAGGGGCGAAGCTAGCCATCTAGTGATTACTGTAATTAAATTAATGAGTAGAGACTAGTAAATCTAAGAATATTAATATGAAATATCATACAGTTTATGCTATACTATTGTCTGTGCTCCATCTAGATTTGCTGTTACTGAAGATTTATCTAAATCAGTACTTCCAGACATATTTCTTATTTTGAAAATTTGAGAATTTATCATATTCTGCTTCTATTTAAAAAAAATAAAAGCATAACACTGTAGCTCTTCTTCAAGTAATTTTCAAATACTAAATAATTCAATCCTATTTTGTAAGAAATTTTTGGTTTATATTTGTTTCCAAACTAAAGTAAAAGCTTATTTCATCAATCATCAATTAGAGTGAGTAATTCAAATTTATTTCTTTAAATTTCTCTAATGGTAATTTTATTTAAGTATGTCCATGTAAAATGTTTAAAATACTGATGTTCATGTTTCTAACCTACTTTAAAATTAGACCTTTTTTACGAAGGCTAAAATACTGCAATTAATCATTTTAATGTATTTATCTTGTTTGTCTCATCTTATATAGCTTTATGTTTTTCCTCCTCTATTGTTTATTGCTGCTTTTGTGTTCACATTATAGATTTTTATTTTCTCAATAATTTAAAAGCAATATGCCCAGTTTCTTACTATAAATGTTTTGTTTACATTGAATTCCTCAAATAACATATTTTAATTTTTTAACAGATAATGTTCTTCTGTCCTTTGTTTCCATATTTAAATAATTTATTCTATATTGATACTGACACTTTTGCAGCTTGTAAAACATTGGTAATTCAATAAACTGATATGTTATGCCATAAATACTTTTAATATTTCAATATTACATATCATCTTTTTTGCATTACATTTGACTTTAATGGTAGCACAATTATAAACCCAAACCAATTTTTCTAATTTTGTACTTTATTTTCTTCTTCATTGTTGGAGAAAGGAAAAATATTTTTCAAAATTTAGTATTTTTCTGAATTGCAAGAATGGCAAGAAAATTGTAAATGAATTTTCTACATCATACAAATTCTTATCCATATGTTATGTAGTATGATAAATGATTTACACATAGTGTTACATCTAATCATCCTACCATTTCTATGAAAAGTTATGAAATCCGTGCCTTTACAATACTAGGAATTGACAGACTAGTAGTTCAAGCCCGACATGCCTTTGTTTTTAAATGTTTTTATTGACATATGTTTGTGATATAATAAGTACATTGATCTTGGGAAACTAGTATGTATACAAAGAGAATCTTACCCATATTTCTTCCCTTCCTTCCAGCCTTCCCTTCTACCTCCTGCCTCAGATTCCCTTCTCATATGCACAGTGTCTCCCTCCATCTTTCCTATCATCTCTGTTTTATTTTTGTCCTTCAATTACCTATATTTTGGATTCCTCATATAAGAAACCACATGGTGTACACCTCGTATGTATGATTTATGTCACTTAGCACTATGGTGATAAGAATCACCCATTTTATAATATTTTATGGCATATAGGTCACTTGCACAATTTTATTATTATGAACTGCTAAACATGGATATGTATGCATACCTGTAGCATGATATTTTTGATTTTTTGGCTAAGATTCACAGAAAAGTCATAGCTGAGTGTTTTCAGTGTTTATTTTCAGTGTTTTGACAAATTTCCATACTGATTTTCATAGCAGTTGTACTATTGTAAATTCTCAATAATATGAAAAGATTCCTTTTTCCCATAATTTTACCAGAATTTTTTGTTTTCAAGTTCTTGAAACCTAGAACATTTTATATTACAATCCATCTCAGCAAAAACACTGGTCTTTCTTCTGCCATGATAAAAATAATTCCATTATTTACATTTTTCTTCATCTTTTGTTCAGTAATATTTTTGTGTTTGTTAATTTTATATTTACTGCATTTTCATCTATCATCATCATATCCACACTTCTCATTTTATTTTTCCTTCCTTCTTTAATATCTTCATTATTAGTAGATTTTAATTAAGGAACAATCAAATGTCCTAAATTCTAAATAATAATAGCTTAAATGTATTCTTCATCCTATGGAAGGAAATCCAGTGCTTCATCTGAGATATTTTATATCTTCATAAACAATTATTTCTTCTAGTTAACTCTAATAACCATTTTGCATACTTTGTATCTTTAATCTGTGCATTGTCTTTATTCTGATTCATCTCAAGCATTGGCAATTCTCTCTCTCTCTCTCTGTTTTTTGTTTTTTTTGTTTGTTTGTTTGTTTGTTTTGGTCTTTTTGAGACAGGGTCTCACTATGCAGTTCTGGCTGGCCTTGGGCTCACTTAATAGCTCAGGCTGGTCTCAAACTTGGAAAGAATTCTCCTGCTTCAGCCTCCCAAGTGCTGGGATTACAGGAGTGCGCCACCACACCCAGCTTTGACAATTCTTTTTGAAATTTCTTTTTGTCCAAAAATGTTTACATGAGATAGACATATAGCAGAAGGCTCTATTTTAATAGAAAAACAAACTTTATGACTATCTATAGAGGGAATTAACCTTGTAGTATCAGCCTACCTCCAGTCCTACAGTGTTACTGAGCCATGGCACCCAGTGGTGTCTCTGGCCTTCTGTGCCAGCACCTTTACAGCCTTTGCACTAATTTATTGTGAGCAGATCTTTTATTCTGTCCCACTGGACCATAAACCTTTTGAAAATTCATTATGTCCTTAATACTTCACATTGTCTTATTCCTATTTGTACAGATTCAGGATATCATTTTTCTTACTAAGCACTATTTGAATGAATAATAAATATAAGAAGACATTCTATTTATATAAAAAAAGAATACATGATAGAGAATAAAACATGAGGCAATTAAGGAAACAAAATAGATGAGACATTACTATACTTTTGGAAAAAATAAACTAAGCTTTCTGGAAGATTATGTTAATTTAATCTTTCTTTCTTTTTCTTTTTTTTTTTTTTTTGAGATAGGGTTTCACTATGCAGTTCAAGGTGGTCCTAAACTCATTTTGTAGCCCATGCTGGCCTCAAACTCACAGCAATCCTACTGTCTCAGCTTCCTGAGTGCTGGAATTACAGGCATGTACTACCATGCCTGATGTTAATTTGATTTGAACTCTCACTGTTCAAGGTAATTGTGGTTGTAGTGGCTTGTGTTGCAACAAAAAAATAAATATTCACAGAAGTTCAGGTCTCAAAGTTTAGGATATAGAGAATAGAAATGAGTTAACTACGACTGCATCATGGAGCGAACCACTGGGAGTTGAGGCTGGAGATAAATTTGAGATAAGTTTACATTCTATGAGATGATGATCCATTAAACATAGAAAGGCATATTAATTCTCATTTAAATGGAATTTCTTTGGGGGAAGACTATGTAATTCTCTATCATGAATCCTTAATAGAATCTTTCAATTTTCCAGAAAAGTAAAATGAATTGATAGGAGAGCACTTTTGCAATCAGTTTCTAAATGCTGCAGGTGTAAGCAGAAGTGGCCATACATGTTAACTACTATGAAATAAAATTAATACTCCCTTCCCTCTGTCTTACTAGCTATACTTTAAGGAATATATATATATATAATAGGCTACTGACTATTGTAGGGAATGATGCAGAGGATACAAGATTTCATGATTACAAAAGTTTCTAATAGGACTACTCTAGAAGGTTCAGTGTTATAAGTGGTCCAGGAGGCTAATTAATATGGCCAGAGTAATCTCCATAGCCTTCTACATTGCCTAATGATTGACAATAAGAATACTTTTTAGATCATTTGTTCATAATTAAATTCGTTGCTAGATTTAAAAACATGCTTCTATCTGGGGTGCCAGCTGGTCAAAATGATATCAGATTTGGTTTCCTCATAGGTCATCCAACGCTGTTAAGATAATTAAA
>RJWM01024746.1:0-30322 GCA_004363535.1 Dasyprocta punctata | reverse complement strand
GTTACCCAGGATTACCTTTGCTATTCTAGGCCTCTTCTGCTTTCAGATGGATTTTAGGAATATTTTCTCTAGTTTTGTAAGATAAGTTAATAGTATTTTGATTGGGATTACAATAAATCTGTGTAACAATTTTGGGAGTATGGCCATTTTCGCTTTGCTGGTTCTTCCTATCCATGAGCAAGGGATATCTTTCTATTTTCTGAGATCCTTTTCGATCTCCTTTTTCAGAGTACTATAATTTTCAATACATAGATCCTTTACTTCCTTTGTTAGATTGACTCCTAAGTATTTCATTTTTTTGGATGCTATTGTGAAAGATGTTGTTTCCCTAACTTCTCTCTCAGAGAGTTCACTGTTTGTGTACAGGAAGACTATTGATTTTTGAGTGTTGACTTTGTATCCAGCTAAGCTACTGAATTTGGTTATTAACTCTAGGAGTTTTTTGCTAGAGTTTTTGGGCTCTTCTATGTACAGTATCATGTCATCTGTGAATAATGATAGCTTAACTTCTTCCTTTCCTATCCTTATTCCTTTTATTTCTCTCTCTTATGGTGGGCATCCTTGTCTTGCTCCTGACTTTAGAATGAAAGCTTTCCATTTTTGACCATTTAGTATGACTTTTATCAGACTGAAATAAATACCATTTGTTCTGATTTTCTGCAGGGTTTTATCATGAATGAGTGCTGGCCTTTATCCAAAGCTGTTTCTGCATCTATTGAGATGATCATGACACACCAAAACTGAATAGCCAAAGTTACAGGCAAGGGAAGAAACAGTTTAGCAATCCACCAAAAGCCACTAAATTTTTATTCCTGGCCACAAGCTAAAACTGCATTTCCCAGTCTCCCTTATAGACTAACATAGCTATGTGACAGAATGCTCAGCAACAAAATGCAAATAGGTGTAATATGTGCCCATTCCTTCAGGACTGGGGCCTTTAGGAGAGTTATGCCTCCTCTGCAGTGTTCTCTTCCCCATTGGTTGAACTCTGAATGCAGTAAGCAAGACCTGACCTCGCATCCAGTGACAAGGACATAGAGGATGGAAGAGTAACAAGCTGGTAGAAAGTCAGTTCTTCAAATCTCTATGTGGAGGAGAGCTGCTACCAGCTTGGAGGACCCACACTTGACTATTACATAAGGGAGAAATCATTTTATTAAGTCTGTATCCATAGCAATATATTCTACTTTAACACAGAAATTTATCTGACACAAAAATTATCTTCTACATGCTTTAAGTTTGACAAAATAGAATATAATATACTTCAGAAAGCATTCTTTCAAAATAACTAAAATATTTTAGGTTTTGAAATTTATACCTTTCAGTCATTTTGGGGGGAAAAGTCAATGGTGGAACTCTGTCTTTTTAAATTTTAATTAGTTTTAACTGATACATTAAAAACAAAAATTACACATATTTATGATACGCTATGTAGTTTCAGCACACCTGTACCCTGTGTAATCAGATTAAACGTATCTGCCTCCTCAAGCATTTATCATTTATGATGAAAACTTTTAGAATCCTTTCTTCTCTGGGCATGGTGGTACATGCCTATAATTCCAGCACTTGGAGGCTGAGGTAGGAGGATCACTGCAAGTTTGAGGCCAGCCTGGACTACAAAGTGAGTTTAAAGCCAGCCTGAACTGCATAAGGAGACCTTGTCTCAAAAAGACAAAAAAATAAGAAATAAATAAAATCCTTTCTTTTCACTTTTTGAAGTATGTGTCACATTATTATTATATACAGTTTCTTTGCTGTGCATTAGTACACCAAAAATTTTTACTAATTATAATTTAGCACTTATTGATCATTTCTCCCCAGGTTATAATGGATTATTATTATAATTAATAAAAGACTTTAATAAAACATTGGGGGGGCAGAAAATAAAAATGTTATTTTTCAGTGTGGTATTTAGACATCTTTATCGTGCTACAGTAATTAAAATGTAAATATATTCCAATGCTTTTAAAAACTCCATTTGAAACACAATTATTTAATGTTCATATCTTACATAAAGTGATGGATTTCTCTAGAAGAGACTGTTTTGCTTTCTATTATCTAAATACTTGACTCAGTATCTCACATATAAAAAATGTATTTAATAAGCATTTTTAAATCTATTAATTAATAATCTATTGAATGAAAGAAGTTAAATTCTTTATTTTAATTTTTTGTGAAAACACAAGATGTTAGTAGAATTTTTTTCAAAAAAAGTTGTGCTCTTTTTCACTCATCCTTAACGCTATCTTCTCTTACCACAAGTCCTACTAAATTACAATGTAACTTAAATTTTCTTAAATCAGTCACACACTCTGAAATATGTCTTGATTTCAATTCATAGCTTGAGTATTCCACATTTGGATATTTAATATTTAATGATGAGATAGAAAAATAATTTCTGGTAAAATATGAAACAGATCTTCTAACTTCAGACATCAACTCTAAGCTTTCTTTTTATCATTTTGAATTTAACTGTGGGAATTGTGTGCATTATTAAAAACTGAATTTGGTTCACAGTGAAAAGAAAGTCAATAGCATGGTAGTTAACTCCCACACTTCTCCCAGAAATGCCAACACAGAATTTATCCACAGACTGCAAATAGGTTTGATTTGTTCTGCTTATACAACAGGACAATGGAGCAGCAGACAGCTTACCCATAATGTCAGCATTACCAAAGCTATAGATGGTAAATCCCCTTAATGCAGATGTTTGTATTCCAAATGTTCCAAGGGATGATTATCTAAGCTTAAGAAAAGTCATAATTTCAAGAGTGATATTTTCTTTAGCATTAAAGAATCCAACAGAGCAGCACTTGAATCCCTGTACAGAATTCTGAAAGGATTAAACTTTTATAAAATAGATCAACAAAACTGAAATAAGCCTGACAAATTGAAGGAAAATAAAAAAGAATTCTAAAACAAATAAAACAATAATTATTACTGTCTTGTTTATTAAAGTTCTTGGGCTAAGACGTGAGCACAAGGCTGGCCTGAGCTACATAGTACAACCCTGCCTCAAAAAACCAGGGCCAGGAGTTTGGCTCAATGGCTTAAGCACCTACCCTGGCAGGTGCGAGGTTGTAAGTTCAATCCCCGGTGCTGCAAAAAAAAAAAAAAAAAAAAAAAAACAAGTAAGAAATAATTTAAATACATTTTTTAACTTTAGTCTTTGACAATATGGAATATAGGATTGAAAATTAAGTCTTCAGTCTTTATTTTTGAATGTTTACCGTGTGATTTATTCACTCACATTCATTAGAAAACTATTTATTGTGCATTGCAGCAGAGGTTGTTTGTTGTCTCTCAACATTCCTGCTCTCTCTCTTTCAGA
This sequence comes from Dasyprocta punctata, assembly GCA_004363535.1. Taxonomy (NCBI): domain Eukaryota; kingdom Metazoa; phylum Chordata; class Mammalia; order Rodentia; family Dasyproctidae; genus Dasyprocta; species Dasyprocta punctata. Next base: position 26,991 of record RJWM01024746.1, on the reverse strand, counting down.
AGCTGATTTTTAGCTGGACATATAGATGCCTAGAATAAAGATGTGATCTTCAAGTCTCCATTTCAGTTAGGACTTCAGGGTAACCAGAAAAATTATGTGACAGCTTCTCCTTCTGTAATATCCTTAAAAGGCAGCTGGTGTATATTCTTTACCCTGTCTTCCCAACTTTCACCCCTATGGCTGTGTAGAATGCAGTTCTAATGAAAGAATCTATCTTCTGAAGAAAAAAAAAAACCCATATACTAGAGAATGGCAGAGCAGAAAATTAAAAAAATGTGTGAGGACTTCGTGGACCAGAGCCACCATACCTGCCTAGACTGTCCACATATAAACTGAAACAAGGGAAAAAATAAAGTCCTACCTTTTTATGTCACTATTATTTGAGGTTTTTATATTACTTTTGGTGAAACCTAATCCTAATGATACAAGCACGATTTGTCAGAAAACAGTGTTAAGTAAATACAGATGAGTAAGGCCGAGTGTCTACACAAAGCCAGCTTAAAATTTAGTAGTGAATCCTCAAGACATGACAAGAGCATAAAAATCCAGGTTAATCACACAAGCACATTTAAGGATCTTGCTCATGATATGTTCATTAATATCTAATTATAATAAGGGAATATTTGCTGCTCAAAGTCATATGGAAGAGAGAGGGGATGAAGAAGTAGAAATAATGATGTAACTGACTTTGCATACATTGTGAGTTTCCAGTGTCCTGAGAGTTATGGTACCAAAAAGCTCCAAGGCCGGGGTCACATGTGCCGATCTTCCTAGCTAAATACAAAGAGTACAGCTTCGAAACAGCAGAAAGGCCAAAAGTCTGTTATGAGAAAGACACAAAGCTAACATAAGTTAAAGAAGGTATCATCTACATTTGTTTCAGAATGGCCAGTAAAGGAGGAACTGAAAAACTAGATAAGTGATCTACTGATGTAATAACAAGGAATTCCAGCTAGCATGGAGGAAGAGATACCAGAAACGCTTCTAAAAGCAAACTAAACCTAGGTGTAGTGGTAAAATCCCTTCACTCTGGGAAATTGAGGCAGAAGAATCACAAGTTTGAGCCTAGCCTGGACAACTTGGTGACTTAGTGAAAACGTGTCTCAAAATAAAAATTACAAGGGCTGGGGATACAATTCAATTGAAGACTTTGGTTCAATCCACATTACAGGAAGAAAAAGAAAGAAGAAAAAGAACCTTTTAAATCCTGTAACACATACTGTACAAACGTGTGATTTTTAATGCAAAGGAAACAAATGAGATAAGCCCTCCAATCACCCTGTAGGTATTTTCAGAACATCTTAGCCAGCCATGATGGCACATGCTTATAATCTCAGTATCTGGAGGCTGAGACAGGAAGATCACAAGTTCAAACTCAGTCTGGGCTACATAGTGAGTTCATGGCCAACCTGAACTACATAGTAAGACCCTGTCTCAGAACAAACAACACCATCTACATAAGGAAATCCAACAAAACTGTGCTGAGGAGGAAAAAATTTAGTTCAGAGAGTATGAAGTGGCTGGGATTTGGAATTTATAATGGTGTTAGAAAGGAGAAACTATACTCTTAAGTATTTAGCTAAATACTAAGCCATTCATGTGTAGGCTGAAACTCTAAAAGGCTGAGCAAAAATTAAACACAAAGGGAAGAACAATAAGGGGGACTATAAATGGAACACTACTGGAACCATAGGAACGTGTGTTATTTGAGTTTTATTCAATTAGGCTATAGCATATTTATTGAACATCTGTGACATACACTAGAGATCTAGAAAGTTACTCCTTAAGGTCAAGACTAAAATATCCTTACAAGAAAGTAGTCTAGACCTTTACAAAACTCAAAAACAATCCTCAAAAGGATCAAGCTGATAACTGCTAGAGAAATAGCTTCCCAAAACAAAGTCCAACCCTTTCTAAAAATCGAGATATTCAATTATTGATTTTATAATGCTACAATAACAAATTAACACAGAGTTAATGGCTTAAAAATACTCATTATTTCATAGTTCTATAGGAAAGACATACAGTACAGAGTAGCTTAATTGAATCCTCTGCTTAGAATCTCGCAAGTCTGAAATCAGTGTGTTCTTAGGTTGTAGGAATAAATTTTTCAATCCATTTAGGTTGTTGACTACTTTAGTTCCTTGTATTATAGGTCTGAGGTTCCCTTTCTTTGCTGACTGTCATTTGGCAGCTGGCCATTGCTTCTAGAACAATAAGTCAAGTTCCTCTAATTCTTCAAGTTGCTTTGACTTCCCTTCATTCTTTCTGCTTTTTTTTTTTTGAACACAGATCTCTGTTTTTAAGGGTCCATATGACTAGACTGAATTCCCTCCAATAACCTGTAATACTTTACCTATTTTAAATTCCATAACAATTATATGCAGCTAAGTTAGATGAAAATTAATATTCTGTCAAAAAGTGACTATGCTCCTAAGGAAGTAAGTGCAGAAGATTAGAGCACACCATAGCTGTGGCTGTAGGTGCATGGAAAGAAGGCAAGACTCAAGATCAAAGTCACAGTGGTCAGATATACATACTTCCCTAAGGGATGAATGAAAGAATGAGACGATATCATACTCGATACCACCCTTTTTAGATTTCTCATAGAAATAGACCATTACCTCACCAGGGGTATGCCATCCTCTCCCACTCACTAAGACTGAGACTAATAATAAGACTACTAAGACAAGACAAAAACAAGATTAAAGACTGGAGGTTATCAACCAAGGTTAATGATGTCATCTACCTACCATTGCTATGTGCCCTGCTTCCTTATTGAATCAATATTAGCTAAATAGCTATACTTGGGGGTTTTTTTGTTGTTGTTTTGTTTTGTTTTTTTGAGACAGGGTCTTGCTTTGTAGTTCAGGCTGGACTTTCACTCACTCCATAAATCCAAGCTGGCCTGGAACTCACAGCAATCCTCCTACCTCAACCTTCCAAATGCTGGGATTACAAGCATGCACCACCACACCCAGCTAAGTGGTTACACTTGTAATCTTATTGATTGATTATAGTTTGACTCATTTTGTACCCACTTTGTGACTTTGCCCTATAAAACATTCTCGAAGAGATGACCTCAGCGGCAACCCACTTGGTACCTCTTCCATCTCTCAGGAATTATTCCTATTCCCCAATGAAACACTCCTGCTCATAACCTACTTTGTCCTTCGAAATTCAGTTCTTGATTTCAGAGAACACAAACTTGGCACATCTGACATCTAGCAGGTTGGGAATTACATCTCTCCTGTACCTTAATTATACCTGCAAAAGTCCTTTTTGCTAGTTGGAAACATATTCACAGGATCCAGAGATTAGGATGTAGAGATTTTTGGGAGGTATTCTGCTGATCACACCCAACAATGTTACATGTACCATGTAGCATCCAATCAAATAATATTAGGTAAAATGCAGGAAAATATTCCAATACCCAAGAAGAAAAAGAAACCTGTTCATGGAAACAAGTGATAGTTACAAGACGATGAAACTAGTAGATAAGGAATTTTTTTTTCAATAAAACTTGCAAAGATTATTTTTCTTTGCTCTGGAAAAGAATCTGGTGAGTTTTTTCTTTTCTTTGAACAAAAAATGAACATAATATTCAGAAGTTATTGGAGAATAAGTGAATGATAGCATCATTAATTCTCCTTCCCATTTTAAAAAAGTTTTTCTTCTTTTTTTTCTTGTCCCTTCTTCCTTTCCCCTGCCCACTTCATCATTCCCCTTCTCATTTGAACATTTTCATCCCATTTCCCAAAACCTATTACACATTTTGGTTCTTATTTACACTTTGGTTTCTCACACCAGAGAAACAACATGATATTTACACATGTCCAATTTATTTAACTTAGATGTATGGTCTCAAGTTGCATCCATTTACCTAGAAATGTCTGAAATTTATCTTTCTTTATGGCAGAGTAATATATATATTTATTATATATATATACATAATTTTTATCCATTTATCAATTGATGGGCATTTGGGCTGTTTCCAAGGTTTAGTTATTACAAACTATGTCACTATAAACATGGGTGTGCAAATATCACCAAGATATGATGCTTTCAAATCTTTCAGAAAGATGTCAAGAAGGGGAATAACTGAATCAAATGGAAGATAAGGGTTTTAAAATAGCAACTTTAAATTTATTTTATGGTTTAAACAAAAACTTAAAGACACTGAGAAAAAATGCAATCTAACAAAGAGAATTAAATGGAATTTCTAACTAGGTGTGGCAGTGGTGATTGGATACTGTATTGTACATGTGAACTGTAATCCTAGCACTTGAGTGTCTAAGGCAGGAGGATTATAGCAAGTTCAAGGCCCACCTGAACTACATAGAGAGACCCTGCCTCAAAAAAACTAATAAATTGTTTTTCTGTTGTTAATAAAAACAATATCTGATAAGAAATTTTACCCCCTGATTTATGTACTTTAAAATTTTATTGTAAGTTTTTTTCTTCTTCTTTTTTTCTTTCATTTATGAATGAAATGGATTTAAAAAAATAAAAAATAAAAACAGAAAAAAACTACAAATAAAAGAAATTTTGAGTGGATAATTTAAAATCAGATTACATGCTGGAGACGAAAAGATCAATAATTTGAAATTCAGAGAAGCAGTGCTGAAAAAATAAAATAGAGGTCTCTGGCATAATCTCAATCAATCTAACATATGTAATCCCAGAGGGTAAAAAAATTTTTTCATATATTTGATGAAGTATATTGATCTAACATTAAAGAAACTCTACAAACATAAGAAAACCAACAAAGATACACATTGATCCAACTAACAATATGAAGAATGCGAAAATATTGAAGCAAACACAAAAAAGACATTGATCCAACTAACAATATGATGAATGCGAAAATATTGAAGTAAACAAAAAAAAGACATATACAAGAGGAAAAGTTAAGAACTACTTCTGATTTCTCATCAGAAACAATGCAAATTCAAAGAACAAGACACACAACAGATGCTATCACAACCCACAGGAAAAGAAATTTAATTTGGTTCATATTTTCTAGGACTTCAGTCCACTGTGAACTAGCTCAAATGCAAAAACATCATGGCAAAATGGCAATGGGAGAGCAAAGATAGTTAAAAGAGGCCAGGAAACAAAGTAGAGAAACAGTGCCAGACAAGAACAGGTTAGGGCCCATACGTGTTATACAAACCTTGTTTCTATAACTTACCCAATCCAGCAAGAAGTGTGCTTTACTAACCAACTAGGTATTCTCAATCCAATGAAGGAGACAAATCAGGATTAACAGTTATACTCGGAATAATACCTTTAAAGGGCTAAAGAAAAAGCCCTAGTGCTAGAATTCTATGTTTAGTTAATGTACTCCTGAAAATGAAAGTGAAATAACGACATTTCAGACCAACAGAAGCTGAAACGAGCTCTTAGTAGCAGAGTTACATTTTAGGAAATTAACAAAAGATAATCAATTAAGAAGAAATAGTATATTTGAAGTCTATGATATATACATAGTAAATCATATGACAATATAGGTGAACAGAGTCAAAAATGTCATGTTTCTTTCATTGTGCGTGAAGTGGTATATTATTTTAGGTAAAAGTGACAAGATAAAAGATTATCTACTAAACTCTAGAATAATATAGATATAAATGAGTACATATAGAGTACATACCTACATATATAGAAGAGATAAAAAGAGAAGAAAAAACAAAGAAAGGAATAAGAATATGTAGGTCAGTTGGAAAACAAATAGCTAGCTGGTGGGCTTAAATGCCATACTGTTATGGTTTAGACCTAAAATGTCCTCCAATAATCTTCTGCATTCAGAGGTGGGATTTTCAGTGTCCCCCAAAATCTCATGTATTCAAAGATAGGACTTTAGTTTATTGAATTATCTGGGTGCTATACTTATCAATAGAAACCAGTTATAAAACATCACTATATGGGGTGAGGTAGTACACACCTGTAATCCCAGCTACTCAGAAGTCTGAGGTAGAAATATCATCAATTTGAACCAGTCTGGGCAATTTATGATTTAGAAAGAGCCTGTCTCAAAAAGGGGATGTAAGGGGGATGTAGCTCAGTAAAATGGCCCTGTTTTCAATGCTCAGTACTTCAAAAGCAACAAGCAAGAAAAACATTATGAATCTCAAAAAAAAAATGATGACTGAAATTAGCCAATCACAAAAAATACCACACACTGTTTAATTCCATGTATGTAAAGTTATGAAACAGGTAAGCCTAACATTTACTGATATAAATTAGATCCCATTTTGGGTGATCTTGACTTGGAAAGGATAAAGGTCCCACATCTTCTCTGAGATTTAAGGCAAACTCTTAGCTGCAAGCTCCTATACAAATGAAAAGAAAGTTAAACACCTCCAACATTCAGTGGCACAAGAGACACATTTCCATTCCAAAAGATACAAAGGAGGATAGAAAGGAAAGGGAACAAAGTAAGTACAAAATCCAACAGGGCAAGCATTAAGTCCCATAGTTTCATATCCAGTATCTATATCTGTGGCAAGTTGTGAATTCCAAAGGGCTTGGGTGGTTCCACCCTATGGCATTGCCAGTAGTTGTAACTCCCATAACGTCTCTCCTGGGCTGGCTCTGTTCTCTCCTTGCAATTTTCCTTAGCCAATCCATACTCCTGGCTTCTCCAATCTTCTGGGGTCTTCACTGCACCTTTGGCTTCACAGTCAGAGATTCACACACTACCCTCTCAGGGGCACACTCCCTGGCCTCCCAGGCCTCCTTCTGAAATCTGAGTGGAAGGCTTCCTAACCCCACAACTCTTACATTCTGCATGCATCTAAAACCAGCACGTTGATGATGCCAAGTTCTGCTACCAGCTAGAGCAGTAGCCATGCTTCCTTCTCTCTTGGCTGTAGAGGTTGAGTGCTTAGGAACCAAATTCTGAGAAACAACTTCCCTAGTGTATTGGTTTGATCCTGTGTCCCCTCAAGTAATTTGGATGGCACTGAGTCTGGTGTTCACAGTTGGTTTGTTGTCTAGCGCTGGGATTGGTGGTGTGAGTGCTGCACTGCCCAGGGTTGGAGCTGATATACAGTGTAAGGGTGGGAGGAATGCGTGCCTTCTCTCTCTCTCTCTCTCTCTCTCTCTCTCTCTCTCTCTCTCTCTCTCTTGCCAGTTCACCTTGCTGTTTGGCTCTTTGCTCTTGATTCTCAATATAAATCTCACTAAGAGTCCCAAACAGTAGCCACGCCACAGGTTCAACATTAGAGCGCCTTGAAATTTCTTCTGCAAGATTAATTAGTCTGCCACCCTTAATTTCAGTCTAAGGCAAAGTCTCTGGACACAAGCAAAATGCAGACAAACTTTCTCACCTTTTGTTTTGTTTTGTTTGAAACAGTCTCGCTATACAGTTCAGGCTGGTCTTGGACTCACTATGTAACCCATGCTGACCTCAAACTCTTAGCAATCCTCCTACCTCAGTCTCCTAAGTGCTGAGATTATAGGTATGAGCCACCATGCCTGGCCTGCAGACAAACTTTCTGCCCATGCATAACACACATGTTCTGGAGCCCAACAGAGAATGAAGTCCTTCCCAGAAGAAACCTCTGAGCCTGGTCTATTTTATCATTTATATCAGCATTCTGGTCTTCTCAGCTCTGACCAGAATCTCCCATCAAGTACAGCATAAAGTTTTCCAGGTATGCTTTTTCAGATGTCATCTCTGAACTTTTCCTAACCCCTTCACTTCCCATGAGCCAATTAAAAGTCTCCTGAACTGCATGGTACAGTCACTGCAACAGACCCACTTCTCTGGTATCAAGTTTTGTCTCAGTTTCTTTCTCTGGATGCTAAGACAAAATACCTAACACCCAAAGTTAAAGGAAGAAAGGTTTATTTTGGCTTATACCTTGTAGTGGTTTCAGTCCACAGTTGACTGGCTCCAAGGCAGGATGGCATACCAGAAGAGCACTGCAGGGGACAGTTCATGACAAGAAGAAGGCAGAAAATAGCAAACTATTAGAAACCATAACATCTTCTTTTTGCACCTTTTATACCCTATCTAGGCTCACTGGTTTGGGGGGGGGGTGCCAAACCAATCAATGAACTAATTTAGTAACCACACAACCTTAATCCTAGTGCCTTGTACAATGAATCAATTCCAGGATCACACTCTCTAGATCCAGACATCTCTGAAAAAGTCCAACCTATGACTGCAGGAGGCTTTGGGGAGACAGCTAAATATAAGCCATAACAGGTGGTGGCTACATAAGTGTACAGTTCTGTTGAAACTCATCAAATTGTGCTTTCAAAATGGGAAATTTTTATTTCTATACATTATATAATTTTAATAAAAGGAAGAGAGTTTTAAGGAGAGCAAGTAAACAATGTAAAATTTAAAAAGATAACTGAGAATTGAAAATAATTTTTTGAACATAAAGAAACTAATAGTGATTTTAGAAAATGCTTCCATCATTTTCAAAAAAAATCACTATTGAAAAGACAAGTAGAATTCAGCATGGAAGACATTTCAGTCATATTTATCTACATGAGATATTTGAATAGAAAAATGTCACTTTTTCTATTTCAGTTAATGCACCTTGCATAAAAATCACGGGGAAGAGGATCTCAGCACCCTGCAGGTCGTATTTTAGGAAATTTTAGGCAGTACCTGAGGTTCTATATTGTTAACAAGATACCAGGTCATGCTGGTGCTGGTTTATCTACTGTTCTTCATGTAGGTTGGGCACAGATCACTTTTCTGGGACATTGATGGTTTATAGCAAGTGACAGTTGGGTCAATTCCAGTATCTATGGAATCTGCTACTACCATCAACTGAAGAATACTTACATGTAGAACAATAATTCAGCCCCCTTTCTACTTATGACTGTAAGCAGAACAGATCCTCATGATGCTGTACATAGTAAAAGTGGTCCTTTGTCAATCAGCCTCGAATTGAAATCGCTGCTGTTTCTAACCTAAGGTGGTATTACCACTCGGGTTAGTTATTCCGAGGTAGCAAAACAAGAGAACCATTACCATTTTCATTTTCCTAAACTACTGATTGCAGTAGAAAATGTAACTGACTGAAACTACCACCTGAACCATAACCCTTAAAAAAAAAGTTTAAAAACTCCCGCAGTTTAACAAAGGGGCGGGGCCTTTAAGTAAGAGATGAGGCTTTGGGATTTTTCCGGTGGGAGCCCTAGGAAAGTACCAATTATTTGGGAGATATGACCCTTCAAAAATAATCTATAATAAAGAAACTTCTGATTTTAAAGTTATGCCCAAAGCAGTATACTTGAAATACGAACTTCTTTCTCCTTGTACTAGTCAACTGACATCTAACTGAAAGTGTAGCGGTATTTCGCTTCAGCTATCCAGATATCAAGCAGTGTCCTACGACCCACGCACTCCGCCCGCTTTCTGGCTTCCAGCCGTACTTTCCCGCCCCCGCCGGCCCACCCCGCCGGGGGCAGGAGTTTCCACTAAGCTAAAGAGGGCAGTAGTAACGGGCTCGTCTATGTCTGCGCCCTACGGAGGGAGGATGTGAGAAGCCACGTTGCGGAGAACGGTAAGTAACCCGGCCACGACAAACGAGATCACAGTAAAACTGAAGTCCGGGCAGGGGCGTCCTCGCGGTAGGGTCGCGGCCAGTCCACGGCAGCCACGCGGGCGCAAGTTTGGCCCTGGGCCGCTTGGTCCTCCCCACGGACTTGGCGGGATGGCACCGGCCGAGGGGGCGGGGCGGACGCGAGGCTGCAGCCAGCGCCTGGGCCGCCGGAGCTGCGGCCGGAAACAATAGTTGAGCGGCGGGAGCTGCGCTGAGAGGGTGCGGTGGGAGCTGCGGCCCGCGGAGCAGACGGCAGAGACGACCCCCCACCCCGCACCGGCCCTGTCCGCCCCGCCTGCGCTGGGGCCGCGTCGTCCCGCCTCTCAGACCCCGAGCCCCTCAGCCTGTAGCTGCTGCGCGCGGGCGCCCCGACGGACGGAGAGTCGGACTGCGGCAGGCAGATCCGCGGCGGTGGCGGGGACCGACTCCCCGAGACGCCGAGAGTGGGTGCGTCGGCCGCTGCGCCCTCGCCGCCGCCCCCCTGCGCTGAAGGGAGCCCAGGACGAGGGGACCCCCTGCATCCCGCCGTAGTCTGAAGCGCGGCGTCCGGGCTTCCGCGCGGCTTCGCGGTCCCCAGTGCGCTCCCCGGCCGCGGACCAGCGCTGGGAAGCCCGTGCCGCCCAGGGAGCGAGGCGCGTCCGCGGCTCCCGCACGAAAGTTGACAAGACGGCGTCGAACAGGTCGGTTTTTCTGCTTTTAACCGCGTTGAGTTGGTTAACAACCCGGCGACTGGGGCGCGGGCTACTGAAGCCCCCGCAGGTCTCTTTCCTTCAGATCCGCTCGGTTTAGCAAAATACCAGGAGGGCGCCGGGGTCCAGCGTGACCTGCATCCGCGCTCTCACGAGCTTTGTGGTTTTCCACGATAAAAGTGTGTTATTGGACGGCTCCAGTATGGCGATGCTTGTTTGGTGGGTTACTGTGAGCAGCACCTTTCTTGGTTCTTAGAAGTTCCGATTGTCGCGTGCCGAGATGGCAGGTTCTCGAAATCGTGTAACTTTCCTTTTCTGTTTCTTAATAGGGACACTATGAACGAAGAGGAGCATTTTGTAAACATCGATTTGAATGACGACAACATTTGCAGTGTTTGTAAACTGGGAACAGACAAAGAAACACTCTCCTTCTGTCACGTTTGTTTTGAGCTAAATATTGAGGGTAAGGACACAGCATAGTTTTAATTTTATGACGTAAACTTCGTAGGACTACTTCATGCTGATACGCTTTATGGTTGTGAAATTAAATTACATTTCTTGAGTGATTGAAAACTGTTAAGTGTGAAGTGTGGATGGAGATCTGTTAAAGCTAAATGTTTCTGGAAATGAAAATGGAGCTAACAGTAATGAATTTAAGAGGATTTAAGATAATTAAATAATCATTTTAAATACTCACAATAGTGACCCTATTTTTGTTGATATAAAAATGACGTATTGGTATTGCTTGGTAGTCATGTTTCCTGCTTGAGACCTGGCTTGTCAGATTTCAGCATACTTCTGTGTGTTTCCATGTTAAAAACTAACAGCAATTTATATTGATGGGCAAATGTAATTTTATGCCTTTGGGCCTGCAAAGCTAATACTGGAGATGATCCCGAATTCTTCCCCTCTTATCCATTGTTCCCATCATCTGGAAAAATGTTCCTAAAATTTTATGTACACTTTTAATTGATTGTAAACACCTGTAGGAATTTTTAAAACAAAAAATATTTTTAAAGTTTTGTGGTAGTATCACTAAGTACTTGAAAAAAGTACCCCAAAGATTAAAAGTACCACTTATTGAATGTGTTTGGGTTGTGGTGGAAAGTTAATGTGTCTATGTCAGGCTGTCAATAGTTTGCTTCCAAGTAATGTGTGGGATATATTTCCTTAATCGTGACGTTGTCATATTAAAACTGATTCTTTTTAGATACTTATGAGTCACACTAAAAAACTTAATATTCTTGATAACAAAGTTTGCCTATATTTTGAATTTGGAGTTATACCAGGAGAGAGACTGTTAGATCTTCAGATTTGAACAGTTTTTTTAAAGTTTCTCTTTCTACCAGACAATATATTTTAAAATTTCATGCTCTTTATTTTTTTATTACGAGATACGATCTTAGAGTAAGTACATGCACGTTACTATGATACACCTTGAAATTCTTGTTAGGACTTGTTACACAGAAATGTAGTCCTCAAACCTTATGTGATTGAACACTGGATTTCTTTTGAGGTACATAAAATACTTACGACTTTGGCTTTAACAAGTGTAGTAATTAAACTAATTTCAAAAGAATGACATAGAGATGTGATTTTTCTGGGTTATTTAAATTACCAGATTCTTAATCATGCTAGAGTGAAAGATCTAAATTTATGTTCTTCAGAAATAGAGTTGGCCCCGTGCATTCTGATAGGTGTAGAGTTTTAACTTAGATGGGCAATGACATTAAAAATTGTGCAGTACAAACTCTGTGTTTAACATGTAAGCAAACTGAGGCCCAGAGAGTTGGGAGTGCTCAAGGTCACTGCAGTGATGATGGGAAGCTGTTATGTGCTAGGCATTGTACTAAGCACCTTACATGGATTATCTTATTTAACTCAAAATAGCGCTGGTATGACTGCTACTGTTACTCACTTTAAATGCCATGGAACTAAACCTTAGAGACCTAAGAAATGCATTTTGGAATTATACAACTAGTAATTGACTATCCTGGGCTTTGGAACCTGGTCGTATGATTGTAATGTGCGTGGTCTTAAATCCCCTGATTTACTGGCAATAGTTATTTTAATTGTACGGCTGATAAAAACCTATTCTCCTGCTTCTGAATTGATTCTTTCCTATTTATTTATGTAACCACTGCTTCCTGCTAAATCATCATTAATGGGGCTCACGTTATAAAAACCTAAGTTTTCATCATTGCTGTAAAGTAACCGTTTTAAATATGCCTTTTAATTAGTTCTTAATCATTATATAAAGAATATACAAATGTTCCTCTGGTAGCATCTTTGTAAACACTTGAACTCTTGATATGGAAGCATGACAGAACATCCTTTGTTTTTGAAGTAATATGGTAGTGATCTCTAAAGGCAGAAGCAGTTCTCAATTTGAATTAGAACAATTCTCAATTCAAATTAGAACTTTTTCATTAAATTCCTACGTATGTTCTAGGTTTTATATATTTATGAATTTAACTTTTGTGAGAAAAATTAGAGGTAAAATTTTTTTTCAGTTTATCTGGTGTCCAGTCTCAGCTTTCACAAATACATATTTCCATTTTTGCCACAGTGATAAACTAGTACATTGTAACTGTTTTGGTTAATATTGTAAGATTATTGTAGGAAAAAGGAAGGGAAAGGTACACCTTGAATTCTACAAAATCACAGTTGTTATATCTGTACAAGTTTTTTAAAAATCAACAGAAAAAAAGTGACAATCACATACCAGAAAAATTATGATACATTTTTTGTTAATAGACCATATTCAGTATTTTTGAAGCTTTCTTTCTAGTACCAAGTTCTCAGCACAGTGTCAGTCAGTAAACTGGAATGTAAGAGGAACTTCTAAAAAATGGTATTTAACTCTATTACTTTGGTATAGTTTTCCTTGTGGTGTGATAATATTGCTGTTGTCTGGTTTTACAGCTTCCTAATTGCTAAATTTACTTCCAACTATTCAGTTTTTCTTTATTTTGCAAAGAGGCTTAGTAAAAATAAGTTCTCTTGAGGAATAATAACATTTAGGCTAATTTTGAGTCCACATTTGTAGTAAAGCAAGTAATACAATTTTTTGGATTATTTACATCAAGTGAGCATTGATCTTCTAATTAACTGGCCTCTTGTTTAAAAGCTGTGTGCATGCATATATTTATAAAACAAAGACAAAGGAAAAAAGAGAAATAACAAAAGACAGTCAGCTTGTTGGAGAGATTTTGTATTCTGGACATGGCTCACAATTTTCTTTTTTCTGTGAGTTCACAGTAGTGAAAATGAAAGGGATGCCTAACTTCTGTATTCTGTCAAGTCATCAGTGATATACTTTAAGGACTAAGAAATGGACTTTAAAGGACTCAAATGTTTTTATCTATTCACAAGGTTGACTTTTAAACTTACAGGTCACCATTAAAATAATGCGTATACTTCTAGGATTAGGAGACAGATGCATAAACTTCATAATACCTATGGCCTAACCTTTGCAGTAAGATATGGTAAACTTTTCATACATGTTAATGACCAAGGGCTCTAATATCCATCTGGTTCATTGTGGGAAAATCTCTAAAGCTGTTTTATGAACAGATCACTGCCATTCCTAAGCTGAGACACAGGAAGGCAGCTCAGTGTGGTTAGGAGCCTGTAATGAAACTCACCTGTAGTGCAACAGAGTCAGAAATGAGACTAGAGGCGGGAAAGATCCAGGATTCCAGTGCTGATATTTCATACTTTTATTTTCATCTTGTGCCAAAAAGTTTTGAAACTAGTGCTTATATCATTTCTACTTTTCTCTGATAATTAACTTGTTTTCTATAGAGAAAAACTTTTTTAGAAAGTTTTCCCATTTTACCAACCAGGGTTTTTAGTGGAGATTAATGAGTAAGCATATACCTAGCAGCTGTATGTAGTCCATTTTGGACTTCTTTCTCCTTTAATTTGCTTGCTTTCCAGGGAGCAGAAGAATATTCAGCTCTTTAGTAAATCTTTATATCAAGAAAAATCTGTAGCTATTTTCTCTTAGTTAAGGCATAGGTGAGTTCTTATTCTTTCTTGGTTCTTGCGTTTTTGACTCTTAACACCGTTCATGATGATTAGCCAGGGACAAGTTTGAAACTTAGTGTTAAATCTTTGATTTAGGTGAGTTAATATTTAAGGTCTATCATTTTTCCTCTGTGTTCTGCTGCTGACACAACATCTTTCCGATTATGTAAGTAAAGGGGTCCCCACTTGGCAAATAGCAAACTCAGTCTGAAGTTAGCCTTTTTCTTGATATCCATCCCATAATAGCATCATCATGTACTAATGATGACTAAACGTAATATTTTTAAGTATAGAGTTTAACATTATATTTGAAACTCCCAAGGTTAAATTTTTGCCTTAGCTGCCTTTTATTGTCATTTTAAATAAATATGAGTACTTTTTGAATGGCTCTACTGGTAAAACTTAATTATTAGGGTAGAAGGGGTAGGAGGGTTCTTTGTAATGTTTTCCTTTCAGTCTGGGGATTGTTCGTGAAGTCTCTGCCTACACGTATGTCTTCGAGATTTCTGTTTTCTTTTCCAGTAAACTTAGTGTTTCTATTTTAATATTTAGATCTTCGATCCATTTTGACTTTAGCTTAGTGCTTGGTGATAGACATGGGTCTGATTTTTTCAGCATATACAAAGTCAGTTTTTCCAGCACCATTTATTAAAGAGAGTATCTTTCTTCCAATGAACTTGTTTGGCTCCTTTGTCAAAGACAAGGTGGCTGTGTATGTTTGGGGATGCACTTGCATCTTCTGTTCTGTTCCACTGATCCTCAGGCCTTGCTGATTATCATATAGCTTTGTAGTATAATTTTAGGTCAGGGATTGTGATGCCCCCTGATTTGCCTTTGTTGCCCAGAATTGCTTTTGCTATTCTAGGTCTCTTCTGATTCCAAATGAATTTTAGGAATGTTTTCTCTACATCTGTGAGGTAAGAATCAAATGGAATCTCACCATATTAAAAAGCTTTTACACAACAGGAGTGAAAAGACAACCCACAGAGTCAGAAAAAGTAACAGCCAGTTGTCCTTAAAGGACTTACATCTAGAATTAAAAAAAAAAAATCAGACCTCCCAAATTCAAAGACCCAATTCAGAAATGGGCATCAGAGATGAATATGCATTTCTTAGATGAAGAAATAGAAATGGCAAATAAATACATGAAAAATGTTCAACACTGTTGGTCATTTGAGAGATGAAAATTAAAACAATACCAAGATTTCATCTCACCCCACAAAGAACGGCTGTCATCAAAAAGTCAACTGATAACAAATGCTGAAGGAGCTGTGGGGAAGAAGGAAACCTTCTCTACTGTTAGTGGGAGTGTTGACTGGTGCGGCCATTGTGGAGATCAGTGTGGTGATTCCTTAAAAAACTAGGATTAGAAGTCCCATTTGACCCAGCTATTCCTTTCTGGGTGTCTTCCTGGAAGAATTAAAAACATCATATCACAGCAATATATGTTTACACACATTTTTAGTAGCACAATTTGTCATAGCTAAATCACTGGACTGGGGCTATAACTCAGTTGCACAGTGCCTGCCTGGCAAGCGCAAGGTCGTGAGATTGATTCCCAGTACAAAAATAATAATAATAATAGCTAAATCTTGGAAAAAACCCACGTGCCCATCAACGAAGGAATGGATAAAAAAGATGTGGAGTTTTTTTTTAGTACAATGGAATACTACTCAGCTGTAAAGAAGGATAAACTGGAGTGTTTTATAGGTAAATGGATGTAACTCAAGACCATACTCATAAGTGAAATAAATTAGACCCCAATATGTGTAAGCATTGTATTGTCTCACTAGTGTGAAAAACTGAATGAGTAAGATCCAAAATGTACAATAGATACTGTGAATTGGGAAGAAACTATTCAAAAGAAAAGACAAACTATGATGGGGAAAAGGGAAAGGAAGAAAGGGAAAAAGAAAAAATACTTTTATATACAACATAGTTACATTGCTAATTTCTCTTAGTTCACTGAAAAGAAAGGTTTGTGCTAATACTGTTTGGATAAGATATCATGCCTGCATTTTGTACTGAATAACTATGAGGACAACTAGCAATGTATTAATTATTACAACTCCTAACCTGTTTTGAAACTTTTATTGTTACTTGTATTTTTTTCTCTTTAAAATGAAAAAAAAAATCAAATAAAATTAGAATACTCTGTATCCAGGCAGTAAAAGTAGTTTCCATTAAAAAAATAGTTGATAAGGGAAGACAGAGTAGTATTTATAAACTGCTAGTAATTTTAAAAAGTACCTACAATTAAAAAGGGGAATAGGAGGGGAAAGTGGGCCTAATTGATTATAAGTCTAAATTATAGACTATTTTTAAAAGAAAAGTAATTGAAACAAGGCAAACAAAATCCAATAACTGCTTGCAGTGTAACTAACAATCATGTCTGAGGAGCCAGGTTCCAGATTCTTACCACTCACCTAATTGTATCTTCTTTTTAGTTAGTTCCAACTTTTCCTGCTTCTTAAATTTATTAGGCTGACTAGTTTATAAGTTTAGAGTAAATTTAAAGTTTAAATCAGATACAATTTTGGACATGAAGGTGTATGTATTAGGAATTAGGTATGACAATTTGTAGGAGGAAGTCCAGATATAATGGTGAAATGAAATGAGTGATATGTGTATCTTTCAGAAGGGGAGTTAGGCAGGCAAGAGTTAGTATGGCAGCTCCATGATCAGAAGGATGTAAGTTTTGGGGGTTTTGTTTTGTTTTATTCTTTTAAATTTGCATTATCAGAGTCATCTCATGAACTAAGGTAGCTGCTGGAATTCCAGGCATTGCTTCCTTATTCCCAGCAGAAAAGTAAGGACATGTCAGCATTGTGTCCTACACTTGAAAAGAACTTTACTTGAAGTCCTGCAAAATAATTTCCTGTTCATTTTGCTGCCTTTATATTCAAGACAATGTACTGCTTCAAATAAAATCAGTGTTTTTCAAAGAAAGAAACAATGGATATTGAGTAGGCAACTTGCAAAAATGGGCCTCAGAAAGGTAATTTTATATAGTTTACACTACACTGAAAGTAAACTATTCGAGTTATAATTAAGACCAACAAATAATGCTCTAATGAATCTTTTAAATCTTGGAGTTTGAACCAGAAGAGCCTGTGGCAAAACAAGGAATTGTGCTCTGACGGTGGGCATGCAGCCAGGTTGATTTCAAGTGGACTTGTTGCCAGAAAGCTGTAAGAATTTTCGGGTTTTTTACCCCTTGTTAGTACTTAAAACGTAATGATTAATGCTTATACTTATAAAGATGTCCCACAATATTTTTGTATAGTTAAGCATAATTGATTGTAAAATTAGAAAAAAAACTCCTTGGTATCTCTTAGCTTCTTTTCGTGATAGATGAGCACAGTAATTCTACCTTCCATGTTACCTTTACAGAAGAGTCCTGTTCCACTGCTACACGTGTGCCACTGCTCCTCTGCCGCTCTGATAATTAAGAACAGGTTCTGAATTTTGATCTTGTCATTTATTAGCTGAGTTTCCTTGGCAGGATAACTAAGTTAATGCTATTATACTGTTTCCCAAATGTTACCAGGATTCAACTTCATATTTTTACTTTTCATTTAGTCTTGAAATGGCAGGGTCTACAAAGGCTCAACTCTTATTGTTGCCAGGAATACCTAGCAGTGCAGTGGTGCTCACAGTTTTTTTTCTCTTGATAATAAGAATTGAAACATAGTAATTAGGAGCACTCTGCTAATTTTATATCCGTGAGGTTCAAAAACTCTAGAGCCAGACTGTCTGGATTTGACTTCCCATTTACTATGTTACTTATTGTATATTAGTCAATTTGGGTGGAGGTGTATGGCTATCTAAGAAAAATACCTATGGAAGTAAATGGAAAGGTTGGAAACCCTTTATGAGCTGCTTTTCATTACAGTAGAACATTTATTATAGCTAACATATACAGAGTTCCTCCATCTTTGACTCTAAGAAGTAAGTACGAATAATAATATTCTTGTTTTTATATGGCAAAGCAAATGCATCTTGCTCTAAAGTCAGGTAGGTACTATGAAAAACAGAAGCAGTTTAAATCTAAGTCTCTGATGCCAGAGCTCTTATACTTGTAATCCCTGTGGGCAGTGGGTGTTTCTGTGTTTGACCTTTCCCAAGTTTACATTGTTATGGACCACTCCCTCTATTGGTGGCACCAATTTACTGGTTTTCCCAATGTCTCTGATTAGTCCTAAACAGGTCTCCTTTCTCTTTTGTTGTTTAAATGAAAAAGAACCTTGGCATGTTCTGTCGTAGGCCTTCCAGCTTCATTCTCCCTCGTCTTTCACTTGTATATGCTGGTACCTGCAGATCACCTACTTCCTTCCCTCGCTTCTAGCTGCACATCTATGTACGCAACTAATATGGACATTGTCACTTGTGCAGTCTGTGAGTACCTCAAAGTGCATGTCTAAAGGTAAATTACTGTTTTATCCCCATCATAGGATACTGGAATAAGTAGATAAAATAAATGAATCCCCTCACCAAATCCATGCAACCAAAACTACTGAGATTTGAAACGAAGTGTGTAGGAGGTAAAGACTTACATGCCTAGCTGAAATATATGCAAGGTAACTCAACAGAATGAATCTACCTAGTTTAAAAAATTAAGCAGCCTTCCCTCTGGTCACTACCCCCTCCACCCCCAATATTCTTTCCCTTATAACACCTTTTTCTTTGTGGTATTTGTTACAGTTACTGTAGTAATTAACTTCCGTGTTTGTTTAATGCACTCTGTCTCATCCTCAGCCCCAGTTGCAGCTCTATAAAGACATAGATTAGGATCCATTTTGTTTACTAGTATATAATCAATCAGCACAAGGACTGGTGAAAAGTAATGAATATTTGATAAATGACTTAATCTAAAAGAGATTTTGGAAAACTACTTTTGAGATTTTTCCTTTAAGCTTGCCCACATTCACCAGATTTTTATGAGATCTTTCTGGAACCTACTAGAAGTTGTGTGACTCTTACTAGTAGAAAAACTTTTTCTCATAGTAAGAAAAAGTATATAATGTAACCAGTAATACTAACAGCGATACGTGGTTATGTTATTTAATCAGGAGGATAAAAAGGCTTTTTGTCCTTATTCCTTTTTTATTATTTTAGTTTGCTAGTATATAAGTAAATGTACTAATATTTATTTTCCTTATGGGAAGTTCGTATACATAAAACATTCCAATTCCTTTTTTCATTCCTTATCCTTTACCTCCCCACCTCCATCTGTTGATTCCCTACTTGGAGAGCCATCTTCCTACTGCCTATTAACCCTTTTGTTTTGCTCTTTATTTTTACTCTAGGTTTCTTATTTAAGACAGTGTGATATTTCAGCTCATGTGTCTAATTTATTTACTTAAAATTATGCTCTCAAAGTACATTCATTTTCCCACAAATGACTCCTTTATCTTTCTTTATGGCAGAGTAGTACTACATGCTTTTTAACACATTTTATTTATGCATTCGTCATTGATGGACATATGAGCCACATCCAAGATTTAGCTATTATGAATTGTGCTGCTATAAATATGGTTATTCATGTATCTCTGTAATAGCATGTTTTTAACTCTTTTGGGAAGATAGAAGACAAATAGCTGGGTCAAATGGAATTTCTAGCTTTACGTTTTTGAGGAGTCTCCATATTGACTTCCATAGTGATTGTACTAATTTATGTTCCCACCAGTAGTGTAGAAGAGTTCTTTTTTCCCTGCAACTTCTCCAGCGTTTGATTTCTTGATGGCCATTCTTTATGGGGTAAGATGGAATTTCAGTGCCGTTTCAAATTACATTTCTCTAATGACCAATGATGTTGAGCATTTTTTCATGTGTTTATTGGTCACTTGTACTTCTGTGAGTGTGTTCATTTTGTTTGCCGATTTTCTGATTAGATCTTTTATTTGGGGCTGTCTTAAATTTTTTTTTTTTTTTTTTTTTTTTTTTTTTTTTTTTTTTTTTTTTTTTTTTTTTTTTTTTTTTTTTTTTTTTTTTTTTTTTTTTTAGTTCTTTGTATTGTACATATAAGTCTTCTGTCTGAGGGATTTTTTTCTCGTTCTGTAGATTTATCTTTTCACACTATGGGTTCTTTTGCTATGTGGAAACTTTTAAGTTTAATATGATCCCATTTATTGATTGTCTGAACTATTTTCTTTGCCAGTGGGGTTCTGTTCAAACCTTGACTATGACTTTAAGAGTTTTATCCATCTTGTCTTCCAGTAGGTTAAGTGTTTCTGGTTTAACATTTTTAAAAATTTTGTTTTCCCAAAAAAAGAGCAAGTAATTTTGACAGGGCTGTCTTTAGAATGAGTTTCTTTCTTTATCTGATACACTGTAACAATTTTGACACCACACTAGTGTGGTATATGTTCACAGCGATGACCTTGAGGCATTTGATGATCCTAAATGCTTTTCAACACATTCCTGCTGGCTTGTACCAGTGGTGGTATATGTGTAGCTGTCCCATCTAGCAGGATACGACAGTCTCATTGGGTGGTACAAGCCACCAATGAGACAGTTGTGCATGTACTGCCTCATCATGAATGTGTTAAATTGGTAATAAAAATACCTTATTTAAGGCACTGATTTAAAGTTGAAAATAAGTAAGCAGAATATATAACCCAGAATAACTAGTTAATATACTTATAAAGAATTTGGTCTAATAAAGATGATGTTCTAGTTCAAAATCATAGTTCATTCATCTTAACATCCTGAAAATAATGAAAGCTGTCTTACGAGATGTATGAAAACAGACTAAATCTAGATTGAGAGGCGTTGACACTTAGGAGAGAATTATTCATGGTAAAGGGTATGATTTTCATGATTGAAATAATTTGTAACAACTGTTCCTGGAGAATTGACAAAAAGAAATCAGTGGTCCAGAATAAAGGCTAATTTTTCTGTTACATACAAACAGTAAAGGCCTTTGAAGAAAGAAGACAAAGATACATTTATGTCCAAAGGAAGTAAAGTGTCACCCTTTAGTTGAGAGAAACTGGTCCAACACATAAGGGATTTATACTTTTAAATGAGTGTCTTGATCAGATTGTATCTGGGTATTATTTTCTAAGTGTTGTGCACTTTATTTTTGCTTGTTTGTTCATTTGGTTAGAGAGGAAAGAGGGGAGAGAGAAGAGAAGAACAAGTGAAAAGAGGACAGGAGAGAGGGGAGAAAGAAGAAAGACAACTGAGAGAGACAGTAGAGAGAAAAGAGAGATGAGAGAGATGCAAGGGAGAGGAGAGTGAGGAGACAGTGTACAGAGAGAAGACAGAAGAGATGAGAGAGCGTATATGGAGGAGAGAGGGGAGGAGAGGAGAAAGATGGGAGAGAGAGAGGAAGAAGGAGAGTTGAGAAACGAGAGGAGAGACAGGTGAGACACAAGAGAGAATAGATGGGAGAGTAGAGAGTATAAAGACGAAAGGAGATGAAAGGGAAGAAATAGAGGAGAAGAGAGGGAGGAGAGTGACCAGAGATAGAAAAGGAGAGAAATGAAAGTAGTCAGGTGAGAGAATAGAGAAGAAAGAGTGGAGAGAGGAGAGAACAGAGGAAGAGAAGACAGCAAAAAGGAAGGAAAGAGGAGAGGGGAGAGAACAGAGGAGAGGGAAGGAGATTGTGTGGAGGAGAGAGAGCAAGAGCAGAGCAGAGAGTATTGTTCACTTTAAGTGCATTATTTCATTTAATTTTGAATACAACTGTGTGAGACAGGTGCTATGTTACTCTAATTTGGTAAGAAAAATGAGTAGATTGTTTACCTAGTTCAAAACTGCATATGTCAGAAGATCTAAGCAGGGTCTGCTTATTAAAAGCCCAACTGTTTTAATTATTTCCTCTTCCAGAGAAAATTTTGGGGAATTTGGAAAAAAAAAATAAGTAACTTTTAGGCAAAATTAGAAATGAGCTATACAAATGTGAGTACTCAGGTAAGGAACAAGATTTGAGTCCTAAAAGATGGTTAACTTTTAAATTTGTCTCCCTGACTTTATTTAACTGGTACATATTCTGTGGAATATCCAGAAATCCTCACCCAAGAGGGTGGAGTTATATAATATAATCCCCAGGTAGGCTATAATCTAAGTAAATAATAGTCTGTCAGGATTTTCTGTGTAACCTAGCAGATTGACCAAAAGGATAATAGCAAGAGTGCTCATGTCTCCTCTATTTTTAAGAGAAAAAAAAAAGAAAGAAAGAAAAAACAATCTTTCATTTTTTTCCCCCTTTAACGTGTATTCTCTGAAGGAGTTGTGTTGCTCTTCCTTTGTCACGGTGCCAAAGTACACGTCCTGAGCATAGTGCTGAGAACCCCCCCACACCAATCTGGCTAGACCACCTTCTGTGACTTCTACTTGCTATTGGCCCTGCGGGAAGGATGCTGGGAGACAGTCAAGCCACACAGAGATGGTAGTAAGCAGCAACAAATCAGCCTCTCCAAGATTCAGAATGCAGACATCAGAAAATAACAATTTAGGGAAGAAAAAGAAGAGGAAAGTGACAGGAAAATTGCTTCCCATGGAGAATTGACGAGATAGACTACAATGCAGAAAAAGGAAGAGGCAGTCTGCACATTCTCCCCAGCTCGTGGTTTGTGGCTTGTGAGAAAGGAAAATTGAATCTACGAAGACACAGTGAAAGCAGGCAACCACAGAGGTCCTCAGGATAAATGCACCAGTGGAATGTAGCAATGGATGCTGCTGCTACTATAGCTGGTGAGTGACTTATTCCAGGTGTCTGCCATATTCATGGAGAGTGTGCTTGGTCAGGAGCCATTCTAGTGAGGGACCAGCTGAACTTGGGACTTACAGCAGCTGGGAGTAGGCCTCATCTCAAGGCTGCCAGTGTTAAATCCCAAGCAACTGGGTGAGGGACAACCACAGGAGATGACCATGGCCGGAGAGCTGTGGTCAGGCTGGTAAGAGATACTCAGAGTATTACAAGCTAAACCACCCAGGCTGCATCCCCAGGACCAGAAGCTGGGTTCAGCATGAATTTTTGTGGATTTGAAAGCCTAGAAGCGTACCCTGCCCCAGTCCTACTGCCATCTTGCTGGTGCTTGTCCAGCATGGATCTGGGCTCTGCCTCCTTTGTCTACCAAAGAGAACAGAGACACATCTTGAATTGGACACTGGCACAAAAACTAGACTCCAGAAGATAACCACAGGCTTTAGAAGATAATCACAGGGTTTTTGGTTTTTTTCTTTAAGTTTTTGTTTTTTTCATTAGGTTATATTTTTTAAATGTTGTGTTTTTTGAGTGTAAACATTGTTTTGTTCTTGTTTTTGCTTTCTTTTTCCTTCCTTCCTGTCTTATTTGCCAGTTTCCTGAGGCTTAGGTAAACGTCCTTTGTCCTTCAGCCTGTCTTCTAATCTTTTTCTTCTTTTCTCTATTTCCTCCTCTTCTCCTTCTTAAATATTTTCCTCTTAATTACTTCTCTCTTATTTTTACTTTCTATATAATTTCTTTTTCTCCCTCTTTTTCTTTTATCTTCTAATTCATGCCAGTTTTTTGTCCTACCTTTACCCAATTCTGGTAGACTCCCCAATAAAATCCTTCATATCACTTTCCTCTCATCCTTAGAAACAAGAGTCCGTGAAAAGGTTTCAGTCAGAAATCCAGAAGCTTAGAAATCATATTGAAAGTATGGGGCAGCAGGACGGACCAGTGTGAGGACAGAATTTGAGACCTAGAAGACAATGATTCCTTCAAAAACCAACTACTTAGCACCTTAAAAACAGCAAGAGAAAATTAAAAATGGATCCAACAACTGCTAGATGATGCAAAGAAGACTAATCTAAGGATAATTGGAATAAGTGAAAAATCAGAACACAACACAAATGGCATAAAAAACCTGTTGACAGAAATAATGGCAGAGGAGGCGGGACAAGATGGCGGAATGGTAAACAGCAGGGTAAGCAGCCTCCCTGAAAGATACCATCCAGATGCTGGAATATAGCAACATGCAGAAGACAAAAAGGAGGGAGGTGGGTCCTCTGGACCCAGGAAGAATCTAAAGCGAGAATTGAAGCCCACAGAAAGAGTGGAAAGAGGCACTCAGACAAGGCGGGCAGCGGCTGGCGGTGCCTCTGCCGGGAACTGGACCCACTCTGTGAAAGGAGTTGTTGGAACCTGGGGATGCACAGTTGGAGAGCTGCAGCCATGGTGGCGGTGACCCTGGAGTCCTCTCCCCAGAGAGACAACGTCGGAAGACAGTGGCAGTGGACAGGGGGAGCAGACCTGGAGAACTGTGAGTGAGGAGGTCCTTACCCTCCCATGTGAGGGGGAGTTGAGCGGGGAGACATCTTGGAGTTGGGCTGGGGACTCCTAGCTGGGTGCAGACCCGCAGAAGTTGCTCAGGCTGAGCCCTGTCCCTGCGAGCATACTGGGGGCCACCTCGGAGGGTCCCTGCGGGTGACAGGCTTGGTCTGGAGATGGCGACTCCGCGCGTGCTCCAGGGGTGGTGGTGGAGAGGCTGCTGTGCGCACCTCACCAGCCATCGCGGAGCCAAGGCAGGCTGGGGAAAGGCAGTGGATAGCGCTGTAACAGTGCCCCCAAAGGCAACCATCAGTTATCCATAGTCTGCACCGGCTGGAGGAACCTGTCTCATTTCGGAGAGGTTGGGGCCAATGCAGGGAGTACCTGGGTCCCCAGTACCAATTTGCCCAGGGGAACCCAGGAATATGCCAAGACAAAGAAGCAGGGGGCAGTTAGAACAGAAGTACTAACTCAACTAAAAGAAGAAATGAAAAACAGTAAAAGAACTGCTAGGCAACCCTAAAGGAGACATAGATGAAAAAATGGAGCGTAGGAAATTGAGGGAAACCTGGAATGAATAATACAAAAAAGATTTAGAATACATGAAACAGATTCAAAGAGATTACCAGGAATTCAAAAAATCCAGTGAAATTTGGCAAAACCACCTGAAGGAAACTAAAGATAGACTTTCAGACCTTGAAGACAGGTTTGCAGCTTGTGATCGTGAAAGGAAAGATCTCTTAAAAATAACAAGAAACCTGGAAGTAACAATGCAATGGCTGCAAGACAACCCAAAGCAGCACAACTTAAGAATAAAAGGTGTGTGAAAAAGCAGGGGTCAATACAGATCAAATTAAAAGCCTGTTTACAGAAATAATTTCAGAAAACTTTCCAAGCATGGGAACTGAAAGTGACTTTCAGATAAGTGAAGCATATAGAACTCCAGCTAAACATAACCAAAATATACCTACACCCAGACATATTAAATGCTATTAGAGAAAAAAAAAAAATACAGATCACCTACAAAGGAAACCCATCAGAATCACGACAGACTTCTCAACACAAACCATCAGGTCCAGAAGAGCTTGGAGTGAAGTATTTCAAGCCCTGAAAGAAAACAACTTCCAACCCAGATTGATGTACCCTGCAAAACTGTCTTTCAAAATCAGTGGAGAAACAAGCTACTTCCATGACAAAGAACAACTAAAGGAATTTACATCCACCAAGCCAACCCTACAAAGAGTACTGAAGGACATTTTTCTGCAGCTCCAGAGACAGCGGTAGAGGGATATCACCAAGCAGGGCAGACAATTGAATAATCCATCTTCGGGATTTGAGTCCAGTAATGTCTTAAATGAACTGTTTAGTTTGATCTTATTCTATCTCGACCTGCCTGATTTTATTATATATGATGACATAGACAGCTATTCCAAAGATAACAAAGTATATTAGGATAGCTTTTATTGATATTCGATCACCTTGTTTTGAAAACCTGTATTGCTTTCATTGTTCTGTTTTGAGTGATTTTAACCTATTTTGGTTTGTTTGATTGTATTATAACATGATATAGGCAACTGCTTAGAAGATAATAAGAGGCATTATAGAAATCGATGTTGTATTACTATGTATTGCTTTCATTGTTTTATCTTTTATTGGTTTTATTCTGTACTATTTTGTTTGATTATATTAGGCCCAGTGGTATATGGGCAGTTATTTTGAAGATAACAAGAGGTATTCTAAGGGGAAAGGAGGAAAGAAGGAAGGGAAAAGGAAAAAGACATAGATTTATATGTGGGTATACATAAGATGGTCAAAATGACTATACTACTAAATGCATTAACTACTGAGAGAAAACGGTTGATACTCATATGATTAGATCAATTTTACATGTCTATATCTGTCAATCTGAGCAACCCCTTTGAAGGTAACGATATACAATGTTACAACCACTGTCAAACTCCAATCATCTCATTTTGTAAACCTATACTGTTACAGTATTGGATTTGTTGTTGTTTGTTGGTCCCTTTAGCTTTTTGTTTCTCTTTTCTGTGACCACTGTTTTATTTTTTATTGGCTTTATTCTGAACTATTTTGTTTGATTGTGTTAGGCCTGATGATATGGGCAGTTATTTTAAAGACAACAAGAGGTATTCTAAAGGGAAAGGAGGAAGGAAGGAAGGGAAAAGGAAGAAGACATAAATTTATAAGTAGGTGTACATAAGATAGTTAAAATGACTATATTACTAAATGCATTAGCTATTGAAAAAGAACAGTTAATACTTATATGATTAGATCAATTTTACATGTCTATATCTGTTAATCTGAACAACCCCTTTGAAGGTAACGATATGCAATATTACAACTACTGTCAAATTCCAACCATCTCATTTTATAGGTTATTTTGATAACCTATAATGTTATCGTGTCGGATATGTTGTTGTTGTTTGTTTGT
>RJWM01024745.1:6150-30408 GCA_004363535.1 Dasyprocta punctata | reverse complement strand
AGGTTCCTCCCAGGCTGATGGCTCCAGAAAATACTTTGCTCTTGCCCCAAAATACTTGGCAATTCATTAAAAAGTTCACCTAACCTGTCCCTCTCCTGCAGATTGAAAACCTTCAGGCTGAATTTTGCCAAGATTGGATATAATTAGGCCCTGAACCAGAGATTCCCAAAGCCTGCCACGTGCCTCCCTGTATACTCATACACATGTGCAGAATATGCTTTTGATCCACGGATCTGATATAGAAAAGTTGATTATAGTGAAATTTCTTTAAAAAGCCCCCTTCTAAGGAGCATTTATCTTCTTCAGGGGGAAATCTGGATTTGATTCCCGCTCGGCCTCCTCAGACTACATAAGCAAGTTTCCTCTGTCTTCTGTTGTTCCAGTCTCAGAACCCTTTGAGTCTTCGGTTAGTTCATTTCCAACACCTGGACCTCCAGTGGGACGATGGGAGACGCTGTGGTAAATGTGCCTTAAAAGGTCACAAAGAGAAATGCTGCGAATAACTACTGAAATGGCCCTCGTTGGAAGAAATATCCAAGTACAGGTCTTCTATAGTGACTGGTGCATAATTAATGCTCAAAAAATATTTGCTGAGCAATGTTTCAAGCTTCTTTGATATGAATTAGCTAACATTTTGCTAAAGCCCAGACAGAGGAAGTGACTTGCCTATGAGCATACAATTTGGCAGTGACAGAGCCACCACTAGATCACGGGTTGTCCCTACAAATGAGGAGCTGAAAAGAACAAGATTCTTCTAGTGTCACAGACTCTTAGAATTGCCAAAGTGATCTCCTTGCCCAGAGTGGTGGTGGACAAATGTATCCCCAGCTACTTTAGAGACTGTGGCAGGAGGATCGCCCGGGGCCAGGTGTCAGGCCAGCCTGGGCATCATAGCCACATCCTGTCTCTAAAATTAAAATTAAAATTAATTAATTAATTATCTCCTTGAACCTGGCCCCCAGTGATAAGCTAAAACGTACTTGCTTATAACTGGTACTCCCCGGTTTTAGTCCCGCTTTCTGCTACAACACAGAAGCAGCCAAGTCCTTCTCCTTCATAAGGATTTGATGACAGCAAAAGTCACTCTCCAAAACCCTGATTCCTTCAACAGTTCTCCATGTGACACACGTTCCACTCACCTTTGTCATTGCCCTCCTCTGGATCTAGCCACATCCCTAGGACAGATGTCCGTGGGTGGGTACAAACCCTGGGCTCCTTTGCTTTTTCCTAGGAGTACTAGAATGTATTGACTCTTTTAGCAATTGCCCAGCACTGCCCACGCTTATTTAATTTGTGGTCAGTTCAAAATCCCAAGGTCATTTTCATAGGAATTGTCAAATCCTGTCTCTCTCATCTGGTCTTTGTACAACTAAACATTCATAAATTATGCAGACCACATTTTGTGTCTCACTAAGCTCTCCTTGTTGAAGTAAAATGTTATAATATTGTAGGCTAAAAAGCCTACTTCTCATTGTTGAACCAAGTTCATTAGCCTTTTTTCTACCTCATATATTTCAACCTAGACAAAATTTAAAGGGTGATCATTTCTATAAACTTCTGGAACATAATGATTTAAAAGGTAGTATGTGTGTGTTGTGAAGACTTACATGCCAGGCAGGAGGTGTTTTATATACATTAGCTCATTCCCTCCAATAGAGATGGTATTGTGTTTTTTTTTAATTATTTGTCTTTTTGTAGTACTGGGGATTGAACCCAGGGAGCACTGAACTATACCCCCAGCCCTTTTCGTTTTATTTTGGTACAGGGTCTTTGTTGTGGTTTATATCTAGACGTCCCCCCAAAGCCTCATGTACTCATAGGTAGGGCCTTCAGAAGACAGTTGAATCACAGGGGTCTTATAGCTAAATGTGATATAGGATGTGGGACTTGGCTGGAACAGGCAGGCCACAAGGGGTATGACCTGGTAGGGTGAATCTCCCTCCCTGGCTCATTCATATTCTCTCTCTCTCTCTCTCTCTCTCTCTCTCTCTCTCTCTCTCTCTCTCTTCCTGGCTGTCAGGACATGAGTAGCTTCTCCTCCACAATGCCACTCTGCCATGCTGTCCTGCCTCGGAACCAACAGACAATGGACTGAAAACGTGAGCCAAAATAAACCTCTCTTCCTTTAAATTGTGGTTGTCTGGTATTGTGTCCCAGTGACAGAAAGTGACTAACACAGTTTTGTTATGTTACTAGGCCTGACTCAAACTTTCAATCCTCCTGTTTCAGCTTCCTGAGTAGCTAGGATTACAATTGTGTGTCTGCCTAGAAGCCTAGAGGTACTGTTATCATCCTTTGTGTATGGACCAGGAAATGGAGGCTCAAGAGAGGCCACTGTTATTAAGGGGCAGAGCCAGGATTTGAACCTAGTTCTGACTAACCCCAAAGGCCATGTTCTTTCCTCCACATTAGTGGTTCTTAACATTGGCTGCACATTAGAATCATGTGGGGAGTTTTAAATCATCCCAACACCCAGGCCCCACCCCAGGCCAATTAGAGCACAGTCCCTAGAGATGAGGTCTGGGTATGAGCGGATTTTAAAAGCTCCCCAGGTGATTCTAATATATAGCAGAAAAACCACTGCTTTATACCATGCTATTTCTTAGGTACATTAGCCTGACATGGATACGAATGCGACTATTAGACTGCCTATATTTTTAGCACTGGTTGCAAACTGGTGGCAAAAAGCAAGACTGAAGTTATTTAAGGCGCTAGCATCAAGCAAACGGTGATGGAGCGACCCCAGCCTGCTGCTCGCTGATCTGGTGTGGGAGGTGAGGGCAACTGACTCAATTCCATTCTAACTTTTACCCCTTGAGGCTCCAGTTAATTTCCCTGAATCATGCACTTTCCTCTTATCTTCACTTCTGAAAAACAGGCCTGGCCTGGCCTGGGTGAAGAGGCAGCCACAGGTGGGCCCCAAACATTCTTACCTTTGCTCTTTTGACTCATTATCGCAAATGTCTTCGGGCTTGTTCCTTCTGAGCAGGCTGTAGGAGATGGTATCTGAGATGTTTGCCTGGAGAAGTGAGATCCTGCAGAGGCTCCTCCATGGAGTCCTCTGGCTGGTCCTTATATGGAAGAGTTCCTTATGAAATGCTACTAAAATTAAGTGTGGACATGACGTAACTGAGAAAATAATTTGTGTATTAGCAGAAGGTGTAAATCCCTGAAGAGCCCATTGAAAAAAATAAGAAACTCTAAGTCAATGGGAAATTGTAAAACCTAGCGCTGTGAGAACAAAGAGCCCAACCATATGGAATAGCTTATCAGAGGCAGGGCGACAGAGCCAGCTGCAGGAGAACCGCGCAGGCTCCAGAGAGACACCTAGATCTATTCAAGGAGAAGTCAGGAAGTGCCGGGGATGGTGAAAGAACTGAAAGATGTGATTAAAGTAAATCCCCCAAAGGTGGGAAAGTGAGGCTAAATGGCTTCTTCCTGTCCTTAATATGCTTTCTATTTTTCCTGGGGGTAGGCAGGAGACTCCCTCGGTATTTTGCTCATTGCCCATGACTCCCTGTCTTTCCTCCAAGGCTGGAGTGGGTTCTTTTGTCTGCAAATCCTAGATGCATGCTTCCCCTCTTAAAAGCAGAAGGGCTATGTGAATAAAAAGTGTGTCTCTTCAAAATCATATGTGACCTTAGCATCAGAAAGACTCCTCATAGCTTTCCCAGAGCTTCAGCAGTAATAGCTACTAAGTAAACAGGGCTTCACTGGGGCTGTTTCCACAAGCCCATCAAGTGCTGAGAACAGTGAAAGCAGTTAGATGCCTAATTGAGGCCAAATACACATGTTCCCTTGGACTATAGAAAAACGTGAAACCAAGTGGTTCCTTCCTTCCCTGCCTCCCTTCTTCCCCCCTCTTTCCCCCCTTCTTTCCTTCCTTCCTTCCTCTCCTTTTGGGCCTTGCAGGAGTCGGGTAATTCAATGCCCACAGACCTCTCTTCTCCTCACTTTGCATGGGCAGCCACCACCTAAGCACCTAAGTCTTGGAAGGTAAATGTGATGTGGCAACACACTCAAAATGTTTCCTCACATGGAACTCATCTCATGCTTCTTTCTAGCTCTGGAGCCATGCGACATTTCCATGGGAAGAAAGTCTCAAAATAGCAAGTGATAAACAGAGCCAGGGAGCCTGCCGCAGCTCTGCCCTATCTGTGCCAACCCTCGGTCCCACCCTACTCCAGAGGGAAGCTGATTCTTTCTGTGCCTGAGCAGCTGAGCCAGGCTACAGGGTCACAGAATCAATGCAGGTGTCACGCCCCACAATAAACCTTGAAGGAAACAAAGAAGAGTAGAGAGAAAAGTCAAGGTTTGATTGCTCAAGAAGCACTGTGGGCTGACATGGTACAAAGAAGCCTTGCACGTAGTATGGGCTCCTTAAAGCCCCAGTGTCTTGAATGGGCCAGGAAGGTGAGAGGCAGAACGGAAAGGGCTCCAGGAATGGTTACACCGGGGAGGCTCCAGCCAGGAGTGACGGGGCTGAGGCAACTGCAATGTTTATTCAGCTTACAGCTTTCATTTTTCCTAAGTGATTTAAATGAGTTAAAGGGGAAAAAAATCATTCTACTAGATTGAGTCCATCACTAAATATTTGGGACACACGCTGAAAGGTTAGAAGCAAACTCCTGCAAAGAAATGATTGCTGGAATGAGGGAGTTGGCTACCAGAAGAGGCCTGGGATGAAGGCCAACAATGACCCGAGAGAGAATCAAGAGCAGCGAAATGATCCCTGAAGTTTCTTGGCATTCTCAACCACTCCTGGAAAGAGAGAAGCTCATCAACTTCACTGACCAATCTCTAAACAAATAACTCAACTGTCTCTGTGATTCCCAGCCTCAGAACTAGGCTGGAAAATATAACTGAAAGGCAGAAAATAAATATTTCAAGTCTGATGTCTTAGGCTTCCTACCATGGTTTGGGGCATTTCCAGTGCAGGTTGCTTGCATCTTTGAGGTTACAAAAGTGCCAGGCATTATCTGAGGAGCATTGTTGTTCTCACCACTAGCTGGACTCCCCTTCTTCTATAGCCTATAAAAGGAATGATCCAAAGATATGGTGACAGTTACATTTTAAAATTTGTATTACAGAAAAAGACATCTCGCCATTAATTCCCCTTGAAATACTTCCCCTCATTTCAAACATACTTATCCCATCATTCTCACCACTTTCTGAAGCAATTCTGGAAGTCCTCTTTCATGAGTGTCTTTACAAGGTGTGATGAAAAATACAGTGAATGATGCTACCAAATGCCATCCAACAGAAAGGCATTCCCAACCACCTTAAAAACAAAATCATTACAATGAGTCTTTATCCACCTTACCCACCAGATCTGGTACCATGCAATTTCTGGCTCTTGCCTAAAGTCAAAATGACCATGAAAGGTAAACATTTTAAATCAACTCAGGACACTGAGGCAGCCACAACAGCACAAGTCAAGACACTCATGAAAGAGGAATTTCCAGAACAGCTTCAGAAAATGGCAAGAATTATGAGGAAAATATGTTCAAAATTAGAGGGAGTATTTTGAGGGTGATTAATGGCAACATGTCTTTTACCGTAATTAATTCTTAAAACTTTAAACACTCACCATAGTCTCCAATCACACCTCATATTGTTGTGTAGGAGTGGATTTCTGTTCATTAACATCTTTGCCTCAGAAATTTTAAAAACTTATTAAAATTACTCAAGGGGTTGATTGATTTTTCTGTGGAATCTTCACAAGGAGAACAAGGGAAAGAAAAAAAATGGACAAGTGCAGTCATTCTATTAGACTGAATTTACTCCAAAGCTAGAAAAAATAATGCCAAGATAGTGGGTCAATCTTTCATTTTACAATAAGAAATTCAGTGCTCAGCTGGAGCTCAAGATGCAAAAAAAGAGGTGAGGAAGGCTGCAAGAATTCTCTAGCAGCCAGGGGTCTGTGTGCCAGTCCAGACAGCCAAAGCTAAGTTGAACACATGGAGTGGGTTGAAGCTAGTACAAAAAGGAAAACAAACTGGCCAGTTGCCTTAGTTACTTTTATCATTGCTGAGATGAAATACGTGACACTCAAAGTTAAGAAGTGGAAACGGTTATTCAGCTCACAGTTTGTAGAGGTTTCAGTCCATAGTCAGCTGGTTCCAAGGTAGGGTGGTATGGCAGAGAGGCATCACAGAAGAGAAATAGTCCATGGCAAGCAGGCAGGTGAGAGCATATTAGCCCTCTTTCTATCCCTTATATTTTGTACAGACCACTCACTCTAGGGCAGGTATAGCACTCACACACTTAATCCTAGCCACAACTATGCCAAACCAATCAGTGCAGTGGACTGATACAGTAATCACAAGCCCTTGATTCCAGCACCACACACTCTAGATCCAGCCACCTCTGAAAAGCTCCCCTGCCATGACAGCCTGAGGCTCTGGGGGGGCATCTAGACACAAACCATAACACTGGTGGTACATGCCTGTAATCTCAGTGACTCAGGAGGCAGAGTCAGGAAAATTGAAAATTTGAGACTAGCCTGGGCAAGTGAGTTAGAACTTGTCTCAAAATAAAAATCAAAAAGGGCCAGGGATGTATCTAAGTGGTAGAGGATCCCTGGGTTCCAACCTCAGTGCTGTAAATTGGGGTTGGGGTGCCACAGAGAAGTAGGCTGGGAATAAGGACAGTTCTAGACCCTCACTGCAAGTGAGAATAGAGGCCAAAAGGTTTGTAGGGAGAAAAGCTGAAAAGACTCCAGGGAGACTGCTGCCTCCAGCAAGTCTCTGCTTCCAGGAGCTTTCCCTATGCCCATGGACAAAAGAGGGCCTCACAAGATGCACTCCGAATAGGATGATGGCATCAGCAACATATACTATGTATATTCCTACCCACTGGAAAAAGAACACAGTCTAGTTGGGTTTGGAGGGACACACACCCTCACAAACTTCTTAAGACCAGGTGTAATGGCTTGTGTCTAGATGCCCTCCCCCAAAGCCTCATGTTGTCCTAAGTGGGACTTACCAGAGGTGGCTGAATCTACAGTGCATGATGTTGGAATTAAGTGTGTGTGATTACTAAATTAATTCACTGATTGATTTGGCATTGATCTGGGTGTGGATAATGGCAAGGCCCACCCTATGTGTGAGCGCTACCTGCTCTACGGGTATGTAGCCTGAATAGAAAACAAGGGACAGAAAGAAGGTTGCTGTTCTCACTTGTCACTTGCTGCTTGCTTCTTTGCTGCAATGAACTATTTGCGCCCACCATGAGCTATTTCTCCTCTGTGATAACCCTCTGATATGCCAACCTGCCTTGGAGTCAGCCAACTATGAAATAGTTGAATAGTTTTGCCCTTTAACTTTGGGTGTCAGATATTTTGTCTCAGCAATGAGAAAAAGTAACTAAGATGCCTGGGTAGGAAAAGAGGGGCAGGCACAAAGGCCTGCTCAGTACCTGCCCTAGAGCCAAGCAGGCCCATTGGCATGGCAAGAAGGTCGTGCCACAGCTTTGATTCCGAGGAAGCAAGATGAGTTGCCCGTTAATTTCTGTTCCAAATCCAAGCTTAAATTTTACTTTAAATGTTTTATGATAAGGGATTCAGAGTCTTACTTAGTACACTTTCTAAGGACTTTTCTTTTTCTATTGAAGCAATTTGTAAATGTTGCAGGGTGTTAGAAGACTAGGCTTTGGTGAAGGAAATAAATTGTGTTTTTAAATCCCAGGTAGCACAGAGCTAGCAGGCACCACTGGTAACATCCGATAAGAAGGAAAAGTTGCTCAACTCTTCCACTCTCACCTAGAGTTTGAATTTTGAGATTGGGAAACCTTTAGCAACAGAGCCTCAGGGTTTCCTCTCCAAATCCTGTAGTGAAAAGTGCTTCGCTTTGGGGTATCATTGTGTGCTAACAAGGAGTGCGCTGCAAAACAACTCAGGAGGAGGCCAAGTGAGCGTGCAGATGCCACACTCTCCCCTCCTCTGATCAGTGTCCTGCTGTGGAAATGGGGAGAACTGGGCTAGAGTAGGGTTCAGTCACCTTTTCCTCTGAAGGGCTAGATAGTAAACAATGAAAGCAATGTAGACCACTGATGGTTCCCAGAATAATTTTCCTTGTCTCATTTTTTATGGCGTTATTGAGATATAATTTGCATATGCAAGTCACCCATTGAAAGGGTAGAATTTATTGGTTTTTCATATACTTTCTATGTTGTGCAACCATCCCTACAATCAATTTTGCATTCTCGTCTCCATGCACACCAAAGAAAAAAACCTGTACCCATTGTCATCACTCTCATTTTTCTTCCGTCATCCCCAGCTCTAGGTAACTGCCGATTGACTTCCTATCTATAAATTTGCCTATTCTGTTCATTTCATATAAAAGAAAAATCATAAGATGAATTGAATTGTGTGTCTGACTTTTTTCACTAGGCATAATATTGTCAAGGTAGATCCATGTAGCAGCATGCATCAATACTTCATTCCTTGTTATGACTGAATACTACCCCATTATATGAATTTATTACTATTTATTATTATTTTTATTATTAATTTATCAGTTGATGGGCATTTAAAAAATGTTGCTATGAACATTCATTTGGAACCTCTTGTGTGGAACTATGAGTTCAGTTCTCTTGGGGGTATATCTATCAGTGGAATTGTTGAATCATATAGTAACTCTATGTTTAATCATTTGAGGAACAAACTGTTTTCCAAAGTGGCTACACCATTTCCTATTCCACCAGCAATGCACAAGGGTCTCAGTTTCTCCTACTTCTCACTAGCAGTTGTTTTTATCTCCATTTTATTATGGGCACCCACACTAGGTACGAAGTAATATCCCCTGTGGGCTTTTTTTTCCAGTTATTTTTTATTTTTTTATTTAGTTTTATTTTTTTATTTTTACTAATAATGGCAAACATTATTTTCATTTGCATTTATTTTATGCATAACTTATTCCCGTGCCATAAGTTTTTGTTTCTTCAGTTTCTTCTGGGATATCTTTTTCTTCTGTGCAACTTCCTCCTCTGGTTTAGGAACAATTTGTTCTTTTTCAGTAAGGATCATCTCAATGTGGCAAGGGGAGCTCATGTATGGGTTAATCGGGCCATGAGCTCTGTAAGTACGGCGGCGCAGCTTGGATGCTTTGTTCACCTGGATATGTTCAATGACCAGAGAATCTACATCTAAACCCTTAAGTTCAGCATTACTCTCTGCATTTTCAAGCATGTGCAGTAAAAGTTCAGCACTCTTTTTGGGCCACCAACCCTGGGTCCAGCCCCACTGTTTGGCCTGGGCACACCTACCAACTCCACCATTGTAACGCCGGAATGGCACACATTGCTTCTTTAATGTGACATCTTTCAGATACTTGGTGGCCTTTCGGATATGCATACCCTTGATGGCCTGGGCAGTTTCACGGGTGCTCTTAAAGTGAACACGAA
This sequence comes from Dasyprocta punctata, assembly GCA_004363535.1. Taxonomy (NCBI): domain Eukaryota; kingdom Metazoa; phylum Chordata; class Mammalia; order Rodentia; family Dasyproctidae; genus Dasyprocta; species Dasyprocta punctata. The sequence goes on along the minus strand of RJWM01024745.1, from coordinate 21,003 downwards.
GATTTGAGCCTCTTGATTTGCATGATTTTGTGGGGTTTTCTGGGTCAAGAGAGTAGCGAACCATTTTCACAGGTCACCTCAGGCCGCTTACAGGAAGAGCTCCAGTTATTTTTTATTACTGCATGCATTGCATGATTGCATTTCTCATGAGGAGCTGGTACATGTGCATAACACATCTTAATTCTTTTTTTCATCCCCTTTACCTTGCATCCCTTCCCCCTTTCCATCTCTTGATCCTCTTCCCCTTTGAAAAAAATCTATTTCCTTATTTGCTAGTATCTGTGTTCGATATTTATCTTTATCTGTATTTTGTTTCTCATATGACAGAAATCATGTGGTATATAAGTTTGTGTCTCTTACTTATTTCATTTAATATTGTGGTCTCAAGGTACAACCATTTTCTTGCAAATGACTTAAGTTTATCTTTCTTTATGGTGGAGTAGTACTCCACCGTGTGTAAATGCCATATTTTCTTTATTCATTCGTGTGTTAATGGACATATAGGCTGCTTTCAAGATTTAGCTATTATGAACTGTGCTGCTGCAAACATGAGTATGCGTGTATTGCTTTAATATGATATAGCTGGGTCAAATGGAATTTGTAATTCTAATTTGTCTTTCTTTCTTTCTTTTTTTCTTTTTTGTCTTTTTGAGACATGGTTTTGCTATGCAGTTCAGGCTGGTCTTGAGTTCACGTTGTAGCCCAGGCTGGTCTCGAACTTGCAAGGATCCTCCTGCCTCAGCCTCCTGAGTGCTGGGATTACAGGCATGTGCCACCAAGCCCAGCTCTGTAGTTATAGTTTTGGGGAAACTCCATATTGATTTCTATAGTGGTTACATTCCCATCAACATTGTGGAAAGGTTACTTTTTCCCTGCAGCCGTACCAGCATTTTTTGTTATTTGATTTCTTGATGACCATAATTCTTTATAGAATGTGATGGAATCTCAGTATTGTTTTAATGTACATGTTTCTGATGGCCAGAAATGTTGAACATTTTTTTCATGAACTTATTGACCATTTGTACTTGTCTTTCAGAGAAATGTCTATTAATTTCACTAGCTCATCACTTTATTGGGTCTAAATGCTTTTTACTTCATTTTCTAAAAAATAAAATTTAATAATCAAATAATAAGAGGATAACAATAAGTAATATACTGTGTATCATTATCCTCAAAGTAGTTTGTAAAAGTACAAGATGTAAACCACAATGATTCTTATAAAAAAGAAACAGATAATAACACAAAACTTTCTTTTCAATGAACTAAGATAAACTAGTAGTATAAATGAAACAAATAGGCATATATATTAAAATGCTTTTGGAACAATGGAATATATAATTTGGGGAAGTATTTGGACTTCTCCCTACTTCCTATATATCTATTGTCTATTTTAGTCATATATATATATATATATATATATATATATATACAGTTTCCCATATGAGAAAAAATTTTGAGTTCTTTATATATTATAGATATTAGCCCTCTATTTGAGGAATAGCTGATAAAATTTTTTTCCCATTCTGTATGTTGTGTCTTCACTCCATTAATTCTTTCCTTTGCTGTGCAGAAGGTTTTTAATTTTAATAATCCCATTTGTTGATTCTTGGTACTACTTCATGTGCCATCGGGGTTCTGTTAAGAAAGTCCTTGCCTATGTTTATGTCTTCAAGCATTTTACCTATTTTATCTTCTAGAAGATTAAGTGTTACTGTTTTAACATTTAGATATTTGCTCTGTCTTTGTTTTAATTTAGTACATGGTGGGATATATGGGTCCATATTGAATCTTCTGAATGTGGATGTCCAATTTTCCCAGCACCATTCATTAAAAAAGATTATCTTTACCCCATTGGTGAATGATCAAATAGCAGACTTGCCTGGAAATTTTTCTGCATCCTCTAGTCCATTCCATCAGTCCATATGTCTGTTTTTGTGCCAATATCATACTGTTTATATCACTGTATAACTTCAAATCTGGGACTGTGATGCTTACTGCTTTGTTTTAGTACCTAAGATTGCTTTTACTATTCTGGTTCTCTTCTGACTGAATATCATTTTTAGGAAAGTTCTCTTAAGATTTGTCAGGAATTACTGTTGGTATTTTGGTTGGGATTGCATTAAATCTATATATCAGTTTTGGAAATATAGCTATTTTGATCATATGGGTTCTGCCTATCCAGGAATATGGGGTAACTTTCCATTTTCTGATGACCTCATTGATCTTCTTTTTCAGAGTGATGTAATTTTTATTGTAGAGGTCTTTCATTTCCTTGGTTAGGTTAATTTCTAAGTATTTAATTTTTCTTGATTCTATTATGAATGGTATTGTTTTCCTAATTTGCTTTTCACTGAGTTCATTATTAATGCACAGGGATGCTGTTATTTTTGTCAATTTTGTGTCCTGTTACATTGTTGAATTTGGTTATTAATTCTAGGAATATTTTGGTGGCATTTTTTGAGTATTCAAAGTAGACGACAATGTGATCTACAAATATTTTGAATTCTTCCTTTTCTATATATATATATCCCTTTTATTTATCTTGGCCGGTTGCTCTGACTAATGTCTAGAGTACTATGTTGAATAGGAGTGGTGATAGTGGACATGCTTGTTTTGTTTCTTATTTCAGAAGGAAATCTTTCAGTTTTTCCCCCTTTTAGTATGATGTTGGCAGTAGGTTGGTTATGAGTAGCTTTTATCAGATTGAGATAAGGTCTTTTGATAGCTATTTTCTTCAGGGTTTTCATCAGGAATAGATGTTGAATTTTGTCAAAAGCTATTTCTGTATCTTTTGAGATGAGAACACAATTTTTGTACCTACTTCTCTTTATGTAATGGGTTACATTTATTGATTTGCATATGTTGAACCATCCTTATATCCATGGGGTAAAGCCTACTTGGTCATGGTATATGAGCTTTTTGATGGTGTGTTCCATTCTGTTTGCCAGTATTTTGTTCAGGATTTTTGTATCTGTCTTCATTAGAGAAAATGGCTTGTAGTTCTCTTTTTTGGTTGGATCTTTGTCTGGTTTTGGAATCAGGGTAATGCTAACTTCCAGGAAGGACTTTGAGAATAATTCCCTTTCAATTTCATTATTGATGAGTACTGTTGTTAGATTTTGCCTGAGGTTCTTCCCCCCCCACCCCCCCACGGCACTGGGGATAAAACTCACAACCTCACACCTGCCAGACAGGCGCTTAAGTCACTGAGCCAAACTCTCGGCCCTAGTTTTTTTGAGGCAGGGTTGCACTATGTAGCTCAGACGGGCCTTGTGCTCGCATTGTAGCCCAAGCCAGCCTCGAACTCACCACGCTCCTCCTACCTCAGACTCCCAAGTGCTGGGATTAAAGGCATGTGCCACCACGCCTGACTTGCCTGAGGTTCTTGAAGAATTCATCAGTGAGTCCATTAGGTCCTGAACTTTTTTATTTGGTAGTTTTCATTTTAATTACCACTTCAATTTCATTCTCTATTATTGGATTATTAAGGGTTTTTAAGTCTACTTAGTTCAGTTATGGTAATTAATAATTATCTAGTAATCTATTCATTTCTTCTGAGTCCTCCAGTTTATTGACATTAGGGTTTATAAAATAGTTTCTAATAACCTTTTAGATTTGGGGGATGTCCACTATGATTTTGCCCTTTTTTTTGAATTGCACTGATTTGGTACTATCCTTTCCTTTTTGGGTAAAATTGGCTAAGGCAAGAGCCGGGCGTGGTGGCGCACGCCTTTAATCCCAGCACTTGGGAGGTTGAGGTAGGAGGAGCGTTGTGAGTTCGAGGCCGGCTTGGGCTACAACGTGAGTGCAAGGCCGGCCTGAGCTACATAGTGCGACCCTGTCTCAAAAAACTGGGGCAGAGAGTTTGGCTCAGTGGCTTAAGCACCTGCCCTGGCAAGTGTGAGGTTGTGAGTTCGATCCCTGGTGCCACAAAAAGAAAAAAAAAAAAAAAAGATTGGCTGAGGGTTTGTTTATTTTGTTTATTCTTTTTTTGTTGTTTATTCTTTTAAATTACCAGGTCTTCAACTTATTGACTCTTTGTATTTTTTTTTTTTTGGTCTACGTTTCATTGATTTCTGCTGTGATCTTTATAATTTACTTTCTTGGACTAGCTCTAGATTTTGGATTTTTCTAAAACCTCAAGTTGCATCATTATTTATTTGTGCTCACTCTGTTTTTCTTATGTAGGCATTCATGGCTATAAGCTTCCCTCTAAGGACTGCTTTTATTGTGTCTCATAAATTCTGGTATATTGTACTAGCATTATCATTTAATCTTAGGAACTGTCTTATTACTTCCTTAATTTATTCTGTGACTTATTGATTATTCAGTTGTGTATTATTTAATTTCCATGTGTTTCCATAATTTTTGTGGGTTTTTTACCATTGATTTATAGTTTCATTACACCATGATCTGATACTATATATGGTAAAATTTTTATCCTTTTGAATTTACTAAGTATGCTTTATTCACTAGTATGTGGTCTATTTCAGAAAACGTCCCATGTGCTGCTGAAAAGAATGTGTATTCTGTTGTTAGGCAGAACACTGTATAAATCAACTAAATCCATTTGTTCAAAGGTTTGGGCAGTTTCTCTTGCTCCTTATCCAAAGTTAATCTCTATTACTGGCACCTAAAAGATTAGCAATCAATGCCGTCTCCAAGCAAGACTATCCACTGAGCCCCAATCTATAAAACAGATGAAAATTACGTAGCTTTCCGTGAACAGGAGTGGTAGTCCCATTACCTGCCTGCAAGGCCCTTACCATTGTGGTCCTTGAAACTTCTCCTTGTGATTGAGGAACACTTTGAAAACCTTTAGATAAGGTGCCCCAAAGTACTTTCTAATTCTGGGACACTAAGATTTGATGAGCCTAAGAAGTAGGTGAGTGATGAGAAATTGGAGAGCAAAATAAGTCTTCTGATTAGTAAGGAGCGGTTGTACTAATGGCTATAGTAATAGAGGATAAAATCAGCAGTGTAGAAAGAACAGCAGGGTCTAGTGGACTTGCAAACAAAATAAAGGTGTTGAAGGAGGAAATTATGAACAAGTTAGATTTTAATCCAAATGTAAGTAGATAATGCCATGAACTAAGAGTCTCTCTTTAGAGAAGAATAAAGGAAAGGACAAGCAATCTAAACAAGTAAGTACTTATTAATGGGAAAAACTACCAATCTATAATTTAAGCTTTATTTTCTCTTCACAAATTGTTCCATAGATATATCATCCTTGGGTAGAAATGAAAGAACTTCCTGGAGGATGGTGGAGAGGGTAAGCAGCAACAAATCAACCTCTCCAAGATTTGGAACACAGACACGGGAAAATAACAACTTGGGATAGAGAGAAAGGAAAGAGATGGATTCCCCAGGGTCAGGAAGGATCTGAATGGGAGACTGGAACCTACAGAGAAAGTAAGGAGACAAAGCACAACACAGAAGGAGGAGGCAAACTCCATTCCCCATCCTGTACTTCCAGCTCACTGTACGAGAGAGAAGTATCAAATCTACAGAGACACAGTGTGGGTGGATGAGTCCAGAGGCATCCAGGGAAAAATGCACCAGGGAAGTGAAGTAATGGATGCTGTGCACTGTAACAGTCAGTGAATTACTTCAGTCCAGGTGAATGCTGAGTTCTCTGGAGAGGTCTCAGGGTTCACACTGTTGAAATTCCACAGCAACTGGGTGAAGGACAGCTGCAGGAAACATACAGGGTTGGGGAGGCGTGGTTGCACTGGTGAGGGCCACCCAGATTGTTGATGGCTGAATGACTCAGGTCCCAGGCCAACAGCCAGAAGCCAGGATCATTCTGAATTTCTCTGGGGTTGAAAGCACCAGAATCGGCATCCCACCCTAAACCTACTGTACACTTTCTGGGAATATCTAGTAGTCCCCACCCTAATCCTATTGCAGACTTACTGAGACTACTCAGCATGGATCTGGGCTCTGATTTGGACACTACAACAAAACTGTAGAAACCAGAAGATAATCACAGGCTTGAAGTCACAGAGAAATTTCTTTTTTGTTGTTGCTTTTGTTTGTTTTTTAGTTTTTTTGTTGTTTTGTTTTGCTTGTTTTTATTCAATTGTTTTTGTTTTTTCAAGTGTGAACATTTAATATTTTTGTTTCATTCTTGTTTTTGTTCTTTCTTTCTTACTTTCCCTTCTGTTCTCTTCACCAGTTTTCCAAAGCTTGAATAATCTTCCTTTGTCCTTCAGCCTTTCTTCTAATCTATTTCTCTTTTTTTATTTCCCTATTTCTTTCTTCCTATCCCTTTAAATTCTCCTACTGAGAATAAAATCACTAGGTGGATATTTACTGTATATAATTTTCTGATTGGTTTTAGAGTTTGCTATATAACTATAAGGCTTATACCTGTTGTTAAAGGTGGCAAAATAATAGTTATTACAGTTCGTTAATTTCTGGATTGTGCTTGATTCTATTGTTATTGCTGACTGTACTACTTTAGCCAAGGTGACATAGTCATTATGATCAGTTGTTCTTCCATTATGCCAGTACTGAGATTGCCTGGAGGTCATAAAAATATCAGAGTCCAGTACCAAAGAACTGAGTGCTAAGCCAAATAGACACCAAAGTTTAATCCCTAACAAATCAAAGAGGCAGGATCTTGCGCAGACTCACAAACCAAAATCCAGGTATGTGTAGAAGACATCTCTGAAAAGTAATCATTTTCTACAGAGGTCTCCATACTAGTAACAAAGCTACCTACCATAAGCAATTTCCAAGCATCAGTGCAGAAAACCAATTTTATTTTTTATTTAAGAGAAAATGGACACAAAAAAGAAAAACAAAAAGCAAAAGAGACAAATAAGCAACAACAACAACAAATCCAATACAATAACGTTATAGGTTTACAAAGTGAGATGATTAAAATTTGACAGTGGTTGTAGTATTGCATATCGTTACCTTCAAAGGGGTTGTTTAGATTAACAGATATAGGCATGTAAAATTGATCTAATCATATGAGTATTAACTGTTCTTTTTCAATAACTAATGCATTTAGTAGTATAGTCATTTTAACTATCTTATGTATACCTATATACAAATTTATGTCTTTTTCCTTTTCCCTTCCTTCTTTCCTTCTTTCCCCTTATAATACCTCTTGTTATCTTCAAAATAACTGCCCATACCATCAGGCACAATGCAATCAAACAAAATAGTACAGGATAAAACCAATGAAAAACAAAACAATGGAAGCAATACATAGTAAAACAACACTGATTACTATAAGGCCTCATGTTATCTTCTAAGCAGTTGCTTATATCATCAGTCATAATACAATCAAACAAACCAAAATAGGATAAAATCACTCAAAACAAAACAATGAAAGCAATATAGGGTTTCAAAACAAGGTGATCTGTCATCAGTAATGGCTACCATAATGTGTTTTGTGATCTTTGAAATAGCTGTCTTTGCCATCAAATATAACAAAATTAGGCAAACCGAAATAGAATAAGATCAAACTAAACAGCTCAATGAAAACAATACAGTACTCAAATCCCGATGATAGCTTAACAATGGCCACTGCCTTCCCTTTTTAGACACTTCCTCCCCTTTCATTTTTACAATATGTATTGCATATTTTGAATCCCACTAACCCCTTTAGTGTTTTTCTTTTTAATACTAGGGATATAACATAATGCTCACCCATGTGGCTCTGGACCATTTCATCCATGAACATGATCTTAAGTTGTATCCATTTACCTACAAGAGGCTTGAGGTTGTATTTCTTTATAGCTGAGTAGCTTTCCATGGGATAAAATTGCCATATCGTTCTTGTCCACTATGTAGCTAATGGGCAAGCTATCCCCACTTCTTTCTGGTTCCCTGCCACATAGAGCATTGTTCTCTCTCCTTTGACTTTCAGTCTATGAACCCCTTTTTGAGTTTAGTGTGTTTCTTGTATAAAGCATATTGGTGGATCCTGTCTCCTGATCCACTCTGCCTGTGTTTCTTTCCATTGATGGATTGAGGCCATCTACGTTAATGGTTAAGGGCAACATGCACTGCCTCGTCTCTGCCAGGCCAGTTTCCTGTAGTTGGCTGTCCACTTTTCCTCTCTACTCAGTTGTCTGCCCCGCTCAGCAATATCCCTCTGCCACTGTTTCTGGAGCTGTGGTCTTTTTTATCTCTCTCTAAAATGTCTTTCAGTATTCTTTGTAGGGTTGGCTTGGTGGTCATAAATTCCTTCAGTTGTTCTTTGGTGTGGAAGTATCTTACTTCTCCATTAATTTTGAAAGATAGTTTTGCAGGGTACATCAATCTGGGTTGGAAGTTGTTTTCTTTCAGGGCTTGAAATACTTCACTCCAAGCTCTTTTTGACCTGATGCTTTGTATTGAGAAGTCTGTTGTGATTCTGATGGTTTTCCTTTGTAGGTGATCTGTTTCTTTTCTCTAACAGCTTTTAATGTTGTGTTCTTGGGTTGAATTTCTGGGATCTTGATTATTATATGTCTGGGTGTAGATTTATTTTGTTTATGGTTAGCTGAAGTTCTATATGCTTCACTTACCTGAAAGTCACTTCCTTTTCCCATGCTTGGGAAATTTCTAAGATTATTTCTATGAATAGGCTTTTAATTTCACTTGTACTGACCCCTGCTTTTACACTCACACCTTTATTCTTAAGTTATGTTTATTTGGGTTGTCTTGCAGCCATTGGATTGTTACTTCCAGGTGCTTGTTATTTTTAAGAGAACTTTCTTTTCATGATCACAAGCTGCAAACATGTCTTCAAGGTTTGAAAGTCTATCTTTAGTTTCTTTCAAGTGGTTTTGCCAACTTTCATTGGAGTTTTTGATTTCTTGGTTATCTCTTTGAATCTGTTTCATATATTCTAAATCTTTTTTGTATTGTTCACTCCAGGTTTCCCTCATTTTCCTATGCTCCATTTTTTCATCTATGTCTCCTTTAGAGTTGCCTAGCAGTTCTTTTATTATGTTTTTCTTTTCTTCTTTTACCTGAGTTAGTATTTCTGTTCTAATTTCTTTTATAACCTCTTGAAGTTGTTTCTTTACTTCAGTTGCCATCACCTCAGAAACTTCAGTTGTGGGACTTCCCATCTCTTCTGCATTTGCATCTCCTGGACTTGATCTATTTGGATTGGAGGCCAGAGACTGCCTTTTGTATCTTTGTCTTGACATACTCCTGGGTTCTTCTGGGCAAATGGGTACTGGGGGCCCAGGCACTCCTCTCATTGGCTGCAATTTCTCTGAAGTGAGACTAGGTCTTCTAGCCAGTGCTGATTATGGATATCTGATGGTTGTTACTGGGGGCACTGTTACAGAGCTATGTGCTGCCTTTCCCCTGCCCCCTGTGGCTCCCCGATAACTGGTACAGTGTGCGCAGGGGCGGGGCCGCCACCCACTAACCTGGACCATTGGGCTGATTACCCACAGACTCTCCACCACCACCCCTGGAGTGCGCACAGAGCCGCTGTCTCCAGACCTAGCTAGTCACCTGCAGGGACCATCTGAGGTGGTCCCCAGGATTCACTCAGGGGGCAGGGCTCAGCCTGAGCAACCTCCATGGGTCTGCACCCAGCTAGGAGTCCCCAGCCCAATTCCAAGATGTCTCCCAGCCAATCTCTTTCTCTGGCGGGAGAGTGAACACCTCTGTACACCCACCGTCAGCCGGTTCATTTCTCCAGGTCTGCTCCCCATGTCCACTGTCACTCTCCTCCAATGCTGTCTCTCTCCACAGAGGCCTCCGGGGTCTCCACCACTGTGGTGGCACCTTGATCATGTGTGCCCAGTTTCCACACAGTGGGTCTGGCTCAAGGCAGAGGCACTGCCAGCTAACACCTTCTTTAAGTGTTTCTTTTTACTTTTTCTGTGGGCTTCACTTCTCACTTTAGATTCTTCCTGGGTCCAGAGGACCCACTTCCTTCCTTCTTGTCTTTCCCACGTTGCTATATTCCAGCATCTGGATGGTATCTCTCAGGGAGGATGTTTACTCTGCTGCTTACTGTTCCGCCATCTTGTTCTTCCCCCCAGAAAACAAATTTTAAAAAAAATAGAAAATGAGAAAACATGGAAGCAAGATTAAAACCCCAGACAGACAGCTCGCCCAAGGAAAACTCAGGGGACATTGAAATGGAAGAAATCAAAAGCCACCCACCTGGATTTTCTGAAATGTTAGCAGCAGATGTAGCTAAACAGATGAAGGAGACTTTAGAAAAAAATCAGAAATAACTGCAAAGTTAACACAACAAATAAAAACCATAGTGAAGGGCATGATTAGTGAATCTGGAGTTGCACAGACAAAAATAAAATAGAGACTCTTAGGAAAGTGATGCAAACCATGAATGGCCAACACAGGAAAGAACCAGATGCCATAAAACAGACTTAGAAAGATAACAAGGAAATCAAAACTTTTGTTGAAAGTATACACAGTAGAATCAACCAATGTGAAGATAGAATATAAGATCTAGAGGCCAGGTTTCTGGTTAGTGATCATCAAATAAAAGGCTCTTAAAAATAGCAAGAGACCATGAAAAATCAATCTAACAACTGCTAGACGATGCAGCAAAGAATAACATAAAGTTAATCACAATCAGTGAAAAATCAGAAGATAACAGAAAGGACAAAAAAAAAAAAAAACCTACTCACAAAAGTAATACCAGAAAACTTCCCAAGCATGGAAAAAGAATTTGACATACAGATAAGTGAGGCATACAAGACTCTGATTGGCCATGATTAGGACAAAAACTACACCAAAGCATGTAATAATCAAAATTCCAGAAACTCAACACAATAACAAGATATTAGAAGCTTGTAGAGAAAATAAACAAATCACCTATAAAGGAAAACCCATTAGAATTGCAGCAGATTTCAAAACACAAACCCTTAAGTCAAGGAGAGCTTGGAGTTAAGTATTTCAAGCCCAAAAAGAAAACAGCCTGCAGTTCAGATTAATGTACCCTGCAAAGTTATCTTTCAAAACTGATGGAGAAATAAGATACTTTCATTATAAATACCACCTAAAGAAATTCATGAACACCAAACCAGCACTCCAAAAGTTCTGAAGGATATTCCAGAAAAAGAAATCATTTCCATGAATCCCAGTAGAATGAATCCACCAGGCAAGGGAAACAATTAAACAGAAGTCAAAGAAACAGAACCAATAAGATGAAATTAATATGACAAGAATAAATTAATACATATCAGTTTCAGTCATCAATGTAAATGGTCTCAATTCACCAATCAAAAGAAACAGATTGGTAGAATGGATCAAGAAATATGACCCAATAACATGCTGCATAAGATAAACACATTTAACTCAAAAAGAAATTCACACACTGAAAGTTAAAGGATGGGAAAACAATACTCAGTGCAATAGGAACCCAGAAAAAAAGGAGAGGTAGCTATTCTATTTGCAGTAAAAGTAGATTTCAAGCCAAGACTGATCAAAAGAGACAAAAAAAGGTCACTGCATAATTGTTAAGTAAACAATAGCAGAGAAAGAGATCACAATCATAAATATGTATGCACCAAATACCAATGCACTCAACTATATAAAACAATCACTAATGGATATGAAAAGTCAAACAAGCACCAATACAATTGTATTAGGAGAACTCAATACCCCACTGTCACAAATAGACAGATCAAGTAGATAAAAAAATCAACAAGGAAATATCAGAGCTGAACCAACTCTTTGAACAAAAGAACTCAGTAGATATCTATAGAGTGTTCCACCCCACAAGAACAGAATACACATTCTTTTTAGCAGCACATGGGACTTTCTCCGAAATAGACCACATACTATCTCATAGAACACACAGAAATAAATGCAAAGGAATTGAAACTATTCCATGTATATTATCAGATCATAGTGCAATGAAATTGGAAATCAATGGCAAAAGAAACCATGAGAACTACATAGACTCATGGAAATTAAATAACACCCTCCTGAACAACCAATAGGTCACAAATGAAATTAAAAAACAAATTAGACAGTTTCTACAATTAAATAATAATGCCAATATGATGTATCTGAACTAATAGGATGCAATGAAAGCAGTCCTACAAGGGAAATTTATAGCAGTGAGTTCCCACATCAGAAAAACAAACCAAGCTCAAATGAATAACCTAATATAGAACCTCAAGCTTCTAGAAAAAGAAGAGTAGCTCAAGCCCAAAGCTTGTACTAGGAAACTGTAAAGATCAGAGTAGAAATTAACACAACTGAGACTAAGAAAACAGAATCAATGAATTGAACAGTTGGTTCTTTGAAAGATTAAGTAAAATTGGCAAACCCTTAGCCAACCTTATCAAAAAAAAGGAAAGAAAAGACTCAAATCTATGCAATTAGGAATGAAAAGGGCAAAATCACAGTGGATCCTGTAGAAATTCAGAAGATTGTCAACACCTATTTGAGAACCTGTACTCTATTAAGATAGAAAACTAAGAAGAAATGGACAGATTAGTAAATACATATGAATTCCCAAAGCTGAACCAAGAAGATATAAAAATTCTAAATAATCCAATATCACTCAATGAAATTGAAGGCATAATTTAAAAACTACCAACAAAGAAAAGCCCAGGTCCTGAAAGATTCACCTCTGAATTCTATAAGAAATTTAGAGACCTAATGCCACTATTCCTCAAACTTTTTAATGAAATTGAAAGGGAACAAACACTCCCAAAATCATTGCTGGAAGCAAGCATTACCCTGATACCCTAACCAGAATAGGATCCAACCGAAAAAGAGAACTATATGCCAATCTCTTTAATGAACATAGATTCAAAACTCCTTAATAAGATACTCGCAAACAGTGCATCCAGTCACTGAGAAGATTATACACTATGACTAAGTATGAGTCATCCTAGGGATGCAGGGGATGTTTCAACATATGCAAATCAAGAAATGTAATATACCACATTAACAGAACCAAAGAAAAAAATCACCTGATCATCTCAATAGATGCAGAAAAAGCATTTGACAAAGTCTAACATCCATTCATGATAAAAACCCTATAGGAAATTGAAATAGAAAGTCATTATCTTAATATTAAAAAGGCCATCTATGACAAGCCAACAGTTAACATCATACTAAATGGTCGAAAACTGAAAGCTTTCACTCTAAAATCGGGACAAGACAAGGTTATCCACTATCACCACTCGTATTCAATATATTTCTAGAAACATTAGCCAGAGCAATTAGACAAGAGAGAGAAATAAAAGGAGTAAAGATAGGAAATGAAGAAGTTAAATTATCATTATTTTCACATGACATGATACTCTATATAGAAGACACCAAAAAAGAGAAAGAAAGAAAACCTCACATTTTCAGCCAAGTGATTTTTGACAAGGGTACCCAACCATTCAATGGATATAGAATGGTGTATTGATTAGGGCTCTTTAGAGGAAGAGAGTCAATAAGAAAAAATATATATAAAGATATTCCTCATTTAATGACTTACCTGTTTAACAACTACTTAGAATTACGACCTGCTTCTCAGACTTATGATCCATCTATTCTTTGTATAGTTCTGTACATCTTGTTTATGGAGCCTCAATGTCCTTTCTGTATAGTTTATACAGTAATTTTTTACTGATTGTACTGTACAGTATTGTAGTTTGGGGTTCTGTTATACATTACAGTACTGCACGTAAGAGTTATGCAAATAAAAGCAAATTCACCCAGTTGGAATTTCTTTTGACCATTTCTTTGTTCTGAATATTGTAATGTACATATTGCAATTCCTAATTTAGAGACCAATTCATTCAACACCCAGTCACAGGAGCAGAATTTGGTCATTAAAAAAGGTATGTCTGTAAATATATATGTTTTTTAGATAGGCTTACAGAATCAGAGGTGGGATAGTACACACTGTCTGACTGCATGCAGGACAACCAAAGAACACAGAGTCACTGGTGTGAATCCATGATAAAAGAAAGAAGAAACTGGTATTTTATGTCCATAGGGAATGGCAGTAGCAAAAGACTTGCCTGGTCAAGCAAAATGGAGCTTTTCAAATGCAAGCCAACTTCCTGCTTCTTCTCCTTTCATTGCATGCAGGCTGCAAACCTATTTGATAGTCCTACCCACAGTCAGAGGGCTGGCCTACATGCCAAACATTTGTAGAAGCAACCCACAAACACACCCAGAAGTGTGCTTCACTGATTCACTGGGTGTTTCTTAATCCACTCAACTTGACATACTACCATTAATGGTCACAACTGGTCTCTTCCACAAATGGCACTGGGAAATTGAACATCCACATGCAAAAGAATGAGGTTATACCCTTATCTTCTTTCATATAAAAAATTAACTTGAATGTATCAGCTGTCTAAATGTAATATATAAAACTCTAAACTTAGAAGGAAACATGGTGGAAATCTGTATAAATTTAGACTTAGCAATGGTTTCTTGAATATGACACCACAAGGATAGAGAACTAAAGAAAAAATTAAATAAATTGAAGGCTATCAGGATGCTGTCAAAAGGATGAAAAAAATCCACTAATGGAAGAAAATATTCCTCCCATTTCTCAATCATATATCGGTGAATATCTTTGGCAGCATATATACTAAAATTGGAACAATATCCAGTATGCAGGAAACAGCTGAAACTCAACGACAAAGAGACAAACAGCCCAATTAAAATTGGCAAAGAAGCCGGGCGTGGTGGCGCACGCCTTTAATCCCAGCACTCGGGAGGCTGAGGTAGGCGGAGCGTTGTGAGTTCGAGGCCGGCTTGGGCTACAACGCGAGCGCAAGGCCGGCCTGAGCTACATAGTGCAACCCTGCCTCAAAAAACCAGGGCCGGGAGTTTGGCTCAGTGCCTTAAGCGCCTGCCCTGGCAGGCGCGAGGTTGTGAGTTCAATCCCCG
>RJWM01024744.1:0-30315 GCA_004363535.1 Dasyprocta punctata | reverse complement strand
CATGGCATTTTGTTATACAACCCAAGCTGACTAATACTTTATGTATGCTCCTATAGCAACATGCGCTGCATGTCCTTTCACATACTATAAAACATCTTCATTTATTCAACCCATTGTTCATGCAAAATTGAATGCTTTATGTGAATCAGAGACAGTACTAAGTACTAGGATTACAGTGGTAAGGAAAACCAACATTCTTGCTACCTTTTGGGAGTGTAAATTCTATGCAAGAGAGTAAAAGATCACTAAGATTGTTTGTGAGTTCACAATTGTTAGAATTGGTTGGCCCATAGTTATTTTTACTGTTCTTTCTATCTTTGCAAAATCTGAAAATTTCTATAGTAAATGTTTTTTTTTTAAAGGTGAATAAGAGAATCATACAGCTCAGTGCAAAAGTTAGCATGCTGGCGAGTGTTCTGATGAGGAGACAGAGGGTGCTGGAAGAGCTCATAATGGGGAGAATAACTATAGGGAGGGAAAGCTCATAGTGAATGAGTTATTTCAAAAAAGTGAGCAGTCAGTATGCAGCCGAAGGATGGAAGAGGGAGCAGCAAGAGCAACACATAGATGGGGTCGAAGGACAGGTGAGGCAGAGGAAGAACCTGCCCCAGGTACAGTCAGGCAGTTCCTATCCTCAGTTTCACTTGCCCTTTAGTCACCCGCTTTCATGGTCATACCCTCCCCTCCTCCGGGAATAGCAGTCTGGGGTAGCAGAGAGCCAGTTTGCCCAACTCAGAGTATGTCCTTCATATGAAAGCCCACCCTCCTGCCTGTGCATGACAGACCTCCTGGACTACAGGACTCTGGGTATTACCCTACTCACTAAGCCATGGGGAAGGTGGCATGTTTGATGGGTGAGTCTGTAAGGCCACACTGACAGCTTTTCTCATCTTGGAAGCCAAGACCTGCACATGCATGCTTTCTGCTGGGATCTTCTGTGTCTTCAGTTTTATAAGAGGCCTGTCCACCTGGGGCGAGAACAAGGCCCAGTACTGTTATGACTAAATTGGTGTTGTCTTAGTTACTTTTCTTGTTGCTCAGACAAAATACTTGATAACCACTAGCTAAAGGAAGAAAGGATTATTTTGGCTCCTAACATTAGCCATCCCACCTCAACATTAGATTGCCTTTAATTTTCTTACACAAACTCAATTTGTTCAGCACCCTTAATCCCAGTCTCAGGCAAAGATTCTGAACATGAGCAAAATGTAGAAAAATTCTCTGTCAAAACATAACACACATGGAATCCTTGTTCCCAGTTGAAACCTACTGAGCCTGGTCTTTATCATGTGCGTTTCTATCAGCATTCTGATCTTCTGAGTTCTGACCATAATCTCCCATCAAGTTCAATTTACTGTATTCCAAGACTGTTTCTTCAGTCAGCATCTCCAAACCTTTTCAAACTCTTCTCACAAGCCAGTTCCAAAGGCTTCTGAACCACATGACCAGGTAGTATCATAGCAATGACACTACTTCTCTGGTACCAAAATGTTAGTTACTTTTCTCATTGCTGAGACGAAATACCTGACAATACTGAGTTAAAGGAGGAAATGTTTATTTTGGCTCACAGTTTGTCCAGGTTTAAATCCATAGATGGCTGGCTCCAAGGCAGGACTGCATGGCAAAGGGGCATAGCAGAAGATGAACAGTCCATGGCAGAGAAGGCAGAAGGCAGCAAGCAGCAGGAGTGAGCCTGCCTTCCTTCTGGCCCTTATATTCCATCCAGGCCACAAACCTATTGGTTGGTTCCACCCATTCCCAAGGTAGGCCTTCCCATCACCCATGCTAAGAACAAAGCTAAACCAATCAGTAACTGTTATGACTTGTGACTAGGTATCCCCTCAGAGTCTCAGACAATCATAGCTGGGACTTTTCAGAGGGGGCTGAATCTAGGGTGTGTGATGCTTGGATTAAGGGTGTTATGCTGAGATTAAAGGTATGATGCTGGGATTAGGATATGTGATTATTAAATTAGTCCACTGATTGGTTTAGCACAGCTCTGGCTGCAGGTATTGGGAAGGTCAAAACTGGGTGTGGGTGGTACCATTCAAATGGTAGGTAGCCTGGAAGCGATAAAGGGAGGGACAGGCTGCTTTCTGCTGCAACGCCCACTACCAGTCCACCTTCCCTTGTAGCCAGCCAACTATGGACTGAGCCCTCTACAAACTGTAAGCTAAATAAACCTTTCTTTTAACTTTGGGTGTCGGGTATTTTGTCTCTGCAAGGAGAAAAGTAACTAAGACAGTGGACTAATATAATTATCACACCCTCAATCTGTGTACACACATCCTTAATCCACATTTACATACCCTAGATTCAACCACCTCTGAAAAGCTCTGTGTGTGAGCCTATGAGGTTTTGGAGGCACAGCTAGATATAGAAGCCATAATAGGAGACTTACCCAGTTCTGGTGTTACCTACTATTTAGCATGTCTGCACATCGATATAAGATTTTCTCCAATTTACTGCTAATGATAATAACAGTTTAATTCCTGTTTTCCTTTCTCTGTTGGATCTGAGTCAGGTTTGAATGAAGGAGTGTTATTTTGCATTGTACTCTGTCATGGGCCTCCACACTGATGATCCCATCACTCATCTTAATGAACTCCAAACTCTGGGGCTCCCAGAATTGGGACCTGCCGGTGAGTGCCAGCACTTCCTCTTGAGCTTTACCGCTCTTCACTTTTGGCCCTTGTGGAGAGACTGACCCTTATTCTTTATCTCATTTATTTAATAAATAAGAGAAGTTCCCTTCTTTCACGGGGCTTACAATTTTAAGAGAGTCAACCACAAGAAAGAAGCATATAAAAACAAACAAGGTAATTTCAGAGAGTAATACATACTATAAATAATACAAGACGGCATGGTGTCTGCGGGCAACTCTCTCCTGAGTGATCAGGAAGTGGTATATGAATGGCACCTGCATGAAAAGAAGGAAGCAACTGTGCACACGTAGGAAGAGTACTTGCATCGCCCTGTGGTGGGAAGAGATGGACGGGTATGAAAACAGAAATCCAGCTGTTTCGGCTGGTGCACCGTGAAAGAGAAGAACAGGCCCAGGCTGAAATGTGACAGGGCAGCAGATGTCAGACTGCACAGCGTCCTGTGGGCTCTGGTGAGGACTTGGATGTTTTGAGCAAAATGCACTTGGAAGCCACTGGGTAATTCTTTGCTTGAAAACTCTCAGATGTTTGGACCCCTCTCTTATAATGGATTATGAAGAAATGTGGTAATTACTGTTTTCATGACGAATCATCACTCACACTTGTTAAGTTTGTTTTTGTTTTGTTTTAATTTTTAAGAAATATAATAAAAGGTCAAGGCTTAACCCAAGGAAGTGAGTCATTAACAGTAGAATATCAGCAGCATTGAGGAAAAACCTTTGGGGCAGCTTCTACTTTGTGTAGACAAAACCTTAGACTGAGGGACCCAAGTGGTAAGAGTGGGAGGGAAAAGTAAAAAGGAGAGCCAGTTGTCTCACCAAGGAAGCAAAGAAATGGAAAGGACCTCCCCCAGAGAGGGAAAGAAGTATGTGCAGCATTACTAGGGGAAATTCCCTGCTTACCCAATGCAACCCATTTTAAAGACAAACATGACCAGAGGCATCAGGAAGAGCCCGTTCTGTCTCACCTGTCTTACAGGGTGATGTTCCTGAGGTGCTGTGTGGAATCTGAGTGAAGGAAAGATGCTCCTGCTCAGCTGAGACATGGCTTTGTCCCAGCTGAAACTCCATATTGTGTACACTTGTCACCACGCACCAAACTCTGGTGGTGGCTCCTGAGCCACTGTGGGTACACAGGGAAGAGGACCTGCTGGGAAGCCTCAGAACACTTCAGTGCCTGGGGTCACCTCTGCACTGTACTGACTGGCTGCCCACAGAGCCTCCAGACTCCTCACCTGTATGAGGACGAGGGGCTGGTTTCTAGGGACTGAGTCTCCCAAACTAGGAGAAAGCTTCAGAAGTCATAATCTGTCTTTATCTTAGGGCAATTGGATCTTTCTGTATCCTAGGGCAATTCTGTCTCTATCCTCAGGCAATTCTGATCTTTAAAAGCCCATGCTGTGCTTGGTGGCACACATTTAAAATCCTAGCTACTTGAGAGGCTGAGGCTGGAAGATCACAAGTTTAAGGCCAACTGGGCAACTCAGCAAGACCTCATCTTAAAATAGGAAAAAGAGATGAAAGAAAGAAAGAAAGAAAGAAAGAAAGAAAGAAAGAAAGAAAGAAAGAAAAGAAGAAAAGAAAAGAAAAAGAAAAAGAGACAAGAAAAGGAGACCAAGATGTAGCTCAGTGGTGCATCAATCCCCAGTACAACCAAAATTAAAAAATAACTCCCAGGACCAGCAGGTCTCTAATTCATAGGTCTTTGTAGAACCCCAGAAAAATGCGCTCTAGTCTCCTCTAAGCTGCAATATGTCTTACTCCACACATTTTCCAAACAGCGATGGTGCAGCTGAAGGTAGACGGTTTCAGAGCTGTTTGGAGCACTTCTTCATCTGACCTGTGTGCCATGCTATCAGGAGCTTAAATCAGAGAGATGCATTCTGCTTTTCTCCTCAGCCAAACAAGGAATCACTAAATCCCCCGAAAGGTCCCCATCCCTTGCCGTGACAGGGGGGCAACTTGGCACACAGCCCAATGGAGAAGGCTGTTGGTCTCTCCTATTCTTTGAAATTTTTGTCTACAAATTGCTCTGCAGAGACAACAGGACTCAGGGGGAGCCCTGGATAAGCTAGGTACCGGTGCACTCAAAACAAGGCAGAACTATTACCACAAACAAGTGAAGTATGCAGAGAACAAAGAATGCCCCATACTTGTTTGAGTTCCTGTCTGAGCATGAGGCAGAGTAGGGTTTCTGAAAATGTTCTTTCCTCCTCCTGCTTTCTGAGTTTACTTCACCTAAATCCATTGAATGTCTGCTAAATAACCTTTATGTGCCAACCTGAGTGCGATAGGGTCCCAGCTCTCAGGGACTCCCAGGGAGGGGCAGCATCAGCGACCTAGAGTGGGGGTTGGCTGACTCTGGTCCACTGCCCAAATCCAGCCCACTGCCTACTTTAGTATGCTCCAAATGCTAAAAGTGGTTTTCACCTTTTTACTAATTTTTTTAAATCTAAAAAGGAATTTTATGTTGTGGCTGTGAAATTTATGTGCAATTCAAATTTTTGGAGGTCGATAAATGAAGTTATAGTGGAAGCTCATCAAGCTCAGCTGTTTCCTATGACCCATGGCTGCTTTTGGTCTCCACTGGCTGAGTAGCTGCAAACAAGAAAAACCATGCAGCCTGCAAAACCCAAAATATTTACCATCTGGCCACTGACAGAAAACATTTGCTAACCCCTGGGCTAGAATTGTGTCTGCAGCAGCTTTTGCACAAAAGGTAATAATATAAGATCACTTCCAAAGGAAAGAAAAAAAAAAAAACACATCACTTCAAAAGTTAAGAAAAAGTTCACATTCAAAATTTCCCATTTGGGTATGGTTTGCCCCCATCAAAACTCATGTTGAGATTTGGTTCCTAATAAAGCAGTGCTATGAGGTAGAGTTGAATCAAGAGGGAATACTGTCTTTCTCCTGAGACTGGATCAGTCTTCACGGGAATGGATTCGTTCTCATGAGAGGGTTTTTAGAAATTGCCTAGCCCTCTGTGTCCAACTCCTCCTCTGCACATCCTCCCTTACCCTACTTCCATGAGGCCCTCACCAGAAACCAAGCAGAGGTCAGATGTTCTTGGATCTCCCGAGATGTGATTCAAGATAACCTCTTTTTTTATAACTCACTCAATCTTGAATATTCAGAAATAGTAACAAAACAGGCTAACACACCGTGCAGTCTTACTTATATAAATTCGTCTTAATTATGTTTCTCATTGCTGGGACAAAATACCTGACATCCACAAGTTAAAAGAGGAAAGGCTACTTCCCCTCACAGTTCACAGAGGCTTCAGTCCAATAGTTGGCTGGCTGCAAGGCAGGGCGGCATGGCAGAGGGGCCTGGCAGAAGAGAAACATCCGTGGACGGGCAGGCAGGAGGCAGAGAGCAGCAGGAGAAGAAGCAAAAGTAGCCTCCCTTTCTCTCTTTACAGCCTACAAACCTTTTGAGTGGTGCCACCTATGCCCAGAGTGGGGCTTCTCTCTTCAGTGAATCCATTCAGTCACACCCAGAACTATGCTAATTCCAATCAGTGGGCTAATCCCATACCACACACCCTTAATCCCAGTATCACACTTCCATGATTCAGCCAGCTCCAGAAAGCCCCACCTATGAGGACATGAGGCTTTGGGGGACATCCAGTTACAAGCCATAACACCATTATACATGGCAAATGGGTGGTTTAGCTGCCACCCTGTTATGTTTATGTGGTGCTTTTAATATTCTGGGACATTAACAGACTCAGCCTCCCTCAAGAAAGTTCTGAAATCAAATTAGGTATGGGTTGGAAAAGTAGGCAAGGGGGATGATAATGTGTCAGTGGTGGTCAAACTGGATCTCCGCCAGTATCAAGAGTATGACTTTAGGCAGGGTGCTTTATTTCATTTTGTCTCGGTATCATGATCTGTAAACTGTTGTACAAAAGCATTGACCTCATAGAATTTTCCTAAAGATTCATAAGTTAAAAAATGTAAAACACCTTGACCAGTGTCCACCACATAAGAAGTGTTAGCCATTAGTGTTATGAGAAATGTCACAACTGCTGCATTTCTTTCAAGTACCTTGTGCGGTCGCATGATCATTTTGTGACGAGCAATTGACTCGCGTGATCATTTGTGGCTAACAAGCACTGTGCTCTTCTGATGAAATTGGTTTGCTTGTTTTAAGTCAGCCTTTGGCAATCTGTTAAAGGAAATTCAACTAGTTGTCAAATGAAGAGGAAGCCTCTCCAGGAAAAACTCATCACTGAAGAGCAGAAGAGAACGTAGTATCGCAAACATAGTACATCAGTGCACTTTCTGCAATGAAGAATCACACAGAGGCTGAGAGCTAGCCCAGCAAGAGAAGTGGGATGTAATTTTCTGTTGAACATTGAGATTTTTTTGTGGCAGCAATCCACAGAACAGAGGGTTCAAAAAGTTCAAGAGAGAAATTTAAAAACATTGCACTTTAACTGTGATAAACAGCCACCACAGGGTAGATAGCTAGGGAATGGTTGTTAAAAATGAAGGTGGGAGCCAGGCGTGGTGGCAACACACCTATAATACCAGCACTTGGGAGGCTGAGGCAGGAGGGTTGGCATGAGTTCAAGGATAGCCTGGACTACACAGTGAGTTCAAGTGTAGCCTGAACAACGTAGCGAGACACTGCCTCAAAAAACAACAACAAAAATACAAAAGTGGACTTCCACAGGAGCTAAAAAGTTCATTCAGAGCTGTTTGATAGCTTTGAAGTCATTACCAAGATGCTTAATGTGCTATGTTCTTTTAATTTTGATCTAATTTTGAAAAGGTAGACATTAGCAAATGTAAATTTAATAAAGAATTCTGTTTTATAGAAAATTCACTGCAAAGCAGACCCCAAACTGTGTGGCCACTGTTTAATCTTTTGCAGCACCAGGGATTGAACTCATAACCTCGCGCCTGTCAGGCAGGCACTTAAGTCACTGAGCCAAACTCCCAGCCCTGGTTTTTTGAAGCAGTGTTGCACTATGTAGCTCAGGCCGGGCTTGTGCTCACGTTGTAGCCCAAGCTGGCCTCGAACTTGCAACACTCCTCCTACCTCAGCCTCCCAAGTGCTGGGATTAAAGGCGTGCGCCACCACACCCAGCTCACTGTTTAATCTTTACCTGTAGGAAAAATTTGAGGCCCAAAGACCCTACAGGCAATCATCCGTAAATTCTCAAAGATCATTTGGAAGAATTCCTCAGCTTCTACAGAGTTTTCTCAGGAACTCTCAACCTTCTGGGCACAGTCAATGTCAAGGAGTGACAAAGAGCACAAAGAAACCTGGTTCAGGAGGAGTTCAGACCCTTCACCATCTGCTGTGTAACCTTCAGCGAGTCACTTAACTCTCTGACCTCAGGTTTCTCATCTGAAAAAGGAGGGGAAGCAGGGGAAGCAGGCCGGTTGAACTTTAGGTTTCCTCCAAAGACCATGACATTTAAGTTGCAAACTAGCAGTGTGCCTTTGTCATCTCTGCTACTGTGTACAGGCACCTACCTCTTGAGGGTCTGTTGGCAGGAACACGTGCAGAAGAAGAGACGGGTAAAATGACTAAAGCAATTTACAGACATTTTGAAGGGATTTTTCCCCCCTCTTCTTCTGTGAGAAAAACTCATGAGAAATCAAGAGGGTTGGTTTCAGTTTGACCTTTCTACCTTCTATTAAACATCTCTCATGGCCAAGCTGAACTTGTCATGCTCCCTTCCCTGAAGGCTCGTGATGACATGAAAGCTTTGACTCTAATCGTGTCCTTTGCAGCTTTCTGTATTCACTGATGGCACAGTGGTCAGGTAGGAAGCAGGGAGAACTTGGTGTCAGAAGATTAGTAAGGTCTGAGGTGATGTGATATAGATTGGGGTGTTGGTTGAATGTGTAGCTTTGGAGAAGAAATCCTGACCAAGAGAAGCAGAGCAGTTGTAAAAGTCACAACTGAACAAAACCAAGCTTCATCATGTAGGTTCCAATGAACTTCATCCAGAATTGATGTGGTTTTGGAGCTCACCCTACACTCATCTTTACATATTGACTTGAGCTCTTTGCATACTGATGAAGACTCACCAAGGAGAAGGGTTGCCATGGTTTAGCTAAGATAAAGCTAAAATGTTCTGCAAAAAGCTCCTGTGTTCAGAGGGTAGGCTTTTAAAAAGTGATTAGATCCCAAGGACTTTAGCTTCAAGATGTATTCATTCACTGATGAGATCAGAATTCATAATTACTGGAAAGTGATGGAAAGAAGTAGGACAAGTGTGAAGTGTGTGACTATGGCAGCATGATTTTGGGGGGCTATATCTGGTCCCCTGTCCCTTCTTCTCTGGCTCTTGCCATATTTTTCTGCTTCCTGGCTGCCAAGAAGTGAGCAGATTTCCTCTGCCATGCCCTTATGCCACGTTTCTACTTCACTATAGGCCTAAAAACAATACAGCTGCTGACTATGGACTGAAACCTCTGAAACCATGAGCCAAAATGAACCTTTCCTTCTCTGAGTTGTTTTTCTTAAGTATATGGTCACAGCAACAAACAGCTGAAAAGTGAAAATAGGAGGCTCAATGCTGGGACTGCCATCTTTGAAAAAGGTCATATCTCCCATTCTTGAAAACTGTGGTGGTTAATTAATTATTTTTTTTCTTGCAGCAGCAGAGATCAAACTCACAACCTCATGCCTGCAAGGTAGGCGCTTAAGCCACTGAGCCAAATTCCCAACCCTAGTTTTTTTGAGGCAGGGTCGCACTATGTAGCTCAGGTCGGCCTTGTGCTCGCGTTGTAGCGCAAGCCAGCCTTGAACTCACAATGCTCCACCTACCTCAGCCTCCCAAGTGCTGGGATTAAAGGCGTGTGCCACCACGCCCGGCTATGGTTAATTAATTAATTGTCACCTTGAGTGGGAACTCCCAGATGAGTTGAGACAATGCGGTTCTGGGCATGGAAGGCTCACTTTAGGTGGATTGTAGTTGGAATAGTATGAAAGGGGAATGGAGAGAAAGATTTCATGCTGATCTTCCTTGGAGGAATTTTGTTGCAACTGCATTTCTTTGGAGGAGTTTCAGCAGTTTTCCTTTAAGAACTTCATCTGTTTTCTTTCTTTGGGGAAGCTTCAATCCTCATCTTCATCTTTGATGTCATTTCCTGTCTTCCAGTACAGATACCTCAGCATTCTGGCTCAGATCCTTCAGCCTTTCGGCATAGACCCTTCAGCTTCCAGCACTGGGCCTGGGGCCTTTTTGCACAATTTTTTGGTCTCTCATTGCAGATTCTTTGGCCTCCTGATACATACTAACATGGGACATTACTGTGGGCTCAGGGTCCTCTACTGGAGCCTTTGGGTCTCCAGCACACAGACAGAAGTTTTGCACTCCTCTACATTTGACTCTAGTAAGCACTGACTAGTACAAAAAAACACTTTATCCTCTTTCAGGCTCCATGGGAACAGAGTCTCCTTTTCATTTCTGTATATGCATTCACTGACATAATCCAAGTACTCAGAATACTGCCCAGTAGACAGTCACTGTACAGTAAATTTGCAGAATAAATGAATGGTGTGATACCCAGAAAAGCATCTCTTTGAATGTTCCCGAGGCTTACCAAAAGCCAAGGTACAGGGAAGAGAGAGGTGCCAGCAGAGACTGCTCCTTCCTGCAGCTCAGGGCCTGAGGTGGGTATCTTCAGTCTGTTCTTATTTGCAGAACATTGATTGGGGAATAATTATAAGAACAGTATTTATGAGAGAAGATGAGAGTGTTACAGAGCCGAGGAAAAGTTGACTGTCAAAATAGGCACAATGGCCTCAAATGACCCCAAGGGCAGCTTGGAAACCAGATGGCTTTTGAGTATTGTCTTGTGATGAGGAAAGTGAACTTGACCTCATGCATCCCTCTGGGTATGGGCTGTCCCTTGGGCAGAGTGTGGCCTTCAGCCATGTGCCAACCTTTAGCAGAGGACAATTCCTACTGCTGTTCTCAGGTGGGAGCCACCTGACTCCAGCACTTCCAGCAGCTGGTGGCTTCTGGGCCCCGGAGATGGGTCAGACAACTTCTGGACCACTTCTTCCCACTGCCCTTCAAGTAAATGCACTCAATTTTCTGTCACTGTTATTGATCCTTCTTGTTTCTGCTCAAGATCTTAGTATCAGGATAAAGAACCTGGTTGGCTTTGTTTAGTTCATGTATTCACCACCTAGCCAGGAAAAGAGAAGGAATGGTCCCATCAATATGGCACACAATGCCCTCATTGAGGTGTTAGGACAAAGGGGAAATGTCATGAGACATACACATGTACACATGCACACATGCACACACTCCCATACCTGCACCCAAACCCACAGATGTAGAAAATTTTACTCAATAACTAGCTGGAAATATGAATTCTTTTGCCCATCTAGTTGAAAAAGTTATGAACAATGGACCCAGACTTCGTCATTGCAAATTGAATAGGAAAGATCTTGAGAAGAATCACATCATATTTCCAGGTCACTAAAGAAGATGGCATTTTAAAACTAGCAAAATAAAGTTCTAATGATCTAAAGATACATTTTTCCTAAAGAAAAATAAGCAAACAAAAACACACGATGTCCGGGCTAGGAGTGCAGGTTAGTGGTGGAACACTATCACATGCACAAGGCCCTGGGTACCCTCACTAGGACCACAAAAAGAAAAAAAAAATGTGTAATTTTCCAGAGGGCATAATAGAAAAGTTTGTTTTTAAGAACAACAACAATAAAAAAGAAATTACACCTTCTCTATAATTTTTTTCAGTCCTCTTTCTTTTACCTTGGTAGCCGAATTAGTCTATGGAGGTTAAGACTTAGCAAAGCAACGCAAAGGAGACAAAGTTTCTGTCCATTGCTCATAGGTTAGGGTCCACCAAGGCTCACGGAGGATGGTCTGCAGACCACTCTGTGGTGTTTTGCATTTGCTCTCATGAGGCTGTTTCCCAGGGAGCTGGGAGATCTCATCACTGAGTCCAGCACAGTGGCAAGCACAGAGTGGTCATTTAGTACATTCAGGAAGGGAAGAAGGAAGAAAGGAAGGAGGAAAGGAGGGAGAGAAGGAGGTCAGCAGGCAGGGAGGGAGGGAGGAAAGAATGAAGAAAGGCAGGAGGTAGGAGTCAAGGGAAGAGAGAGGAAGAGAGGGAGGGGGAAAAGAGCATGGGAGGATACTTTTGGGTACATCAGTTTTTAGGCCACAGGTAGACACGTCTTACTTGGGCATGATCATTTCTAGCTAGTGACCATGTACAGCAGTCTAGAAAGGAACCCAGAGAATGATAGCTAGAAAGTACTGAGAAATCTCCCTCTAAGTGGAGGAAAGGTGAAGGTTTTAGTTCAATATAGAACAAAGCATGTTCTGAGAGACTACTAATTAGCAATTCATTCAAGAAGACATTATGGAAAGGCTAACAGCTTTCCAGCAATGACATGGAATAATAGAATGTCTAATAAAACAATCTCATAGTGCAGATAAGCACACCAAGAACTAGAAAAGTAATGTAGAATTTTAACATCTGGTCAAAATATAGAAGCAGGGAC
Source organism: Dasyprocta punctata (assembly GCA_004363535.1). Classification (NCBI taxonomy): domain Eukaryota; kingdom Metazoa; phylum Chordata; class Mammalia; order Rodentia; family Dasyproctidae; genus Dasyprocta; species Dasyprocta punctata. The sequence continues at coordinate 18,137 of RJWM01024744.1, read as the reverse complement.
AATTTTAAAATTGAACCCAAAAGAAGAAAGAAAGAAAGAAAGAAAGAAAGAAAGAAAGAAAGAAAGAAAGAAAGAAAAGAAAAGAAAGAGAAATGGAGAAAAGAAAGAAAGAGGAGAGAGGGATGGAGGAAAGGAGGAAGAAAGAAAGGAAGGAAGGAAGGAAGGAAGGAAGGAAGGAAGGAAGGAAGGAAGGAAAAGGAAGGAAGGAAGGAAAAGAAGAAAAATATAAGAAACAATTTGACATCAGATGGCACAGGGCAGTACCCACCAGACCTGGAAGAGAAGGGAAACAACTGCATGTTATGGTTTCCCCACTCCCAACCTAGAAAGAGTTTCAGGGGACGGAGCCTGGAGAGAAATGTGAGCAGCACCTGTAGTCTTGCTGAGCTAAGGAGGGATCTGAGCCTAGGAGTTTGCACTTAGAGTATCAAAGAAGAGAGTTGCACAGACAGAGTGAGCAGTAGAAGACTTCAGGGCTCCCTGAGCATCTGCCGCTGGGTCCTGAGCAGGGGGTGTGTGCTCAGTACCCCTGCACAGTGCTCCTGGAAAGGAGCAGGGGAAGCTCCTGTGCTCACACAACTTCTGATCCTCTATAGTCCCATTCCCACAAGAGCAGAAAGTTCCTAATCTATAGGTCAACAGGTAGAGTATTCAGAAAACTGAGAAGTAGGGGCAGGGGGTAACTCAGTGGCAGGCTACATGCTCAGCACGTGTGACATTCTGGGTTCCATTCCCAGCTCTGAAAAAAAAAAAGTGATGGCTGTAGTAGTAGTTCTCATGCTAATTGCGTTGTCTGTGTTATTTCGGGATCTCTATTGATACATCTTTCTTCTCTTATGGGTGTTTTAGCGGCTGATCATTTCTTATTTGACTATGAATTTGACCTTGTTGACTGCTGGATGTTATTTCATGACACAAAACACAGTCTATCTTAGTATATATTTTGAGTGCACTGTATCTGTGGCTTTTTCTATTTCCCCCTGTTGTTCACTTGATCTTTGCTTCATGTATTTTGAGGTTTTTTCAGTAGGTGCATAAATGTTCAAGATTACTATGTCCTCTTGCAGAACTGATATCTTGGTCATTATTAAATGTCCTAGTATTACACTTTGCTCACAAATTTCTTGCTTTGGTACTAATTTAACTGCTCTAGTTTTCTTTATGCCATTGTAGCCTAGGGTGTCAATACTCCTCTGTCAGCGATTGGTAGGACAAAGAGACAAAAAGGATGTAGAAGACTTGAAAATCCTATCAAATAACTCGACATACTTGAAATTTATAGAACACTCTTTCTTACAGCATTAAAACACACATTCTTTTCAAGTGTGCTCAGAACAAGTTCTGGGACAGATTATATTCTTTTCTAGTAAAATAAGCCCATATACATGCATGCATGCATGTATGTGTGTGTGTGTGTGTGTGTGTGTGTGTGTGTGTGTATTACTGAAGACTGAACCCAGGCAAGGCCTCAAACATATAAGAACTCTACCTATGAGTTAACCCTAGCCATAAAATAAGTCTTAATAAATGTAGAATGATTCAAATTATGCTAAATATGTTCTCTGATGACATAGAATTGAATTAGAAGTCCAGAAGTTGACTCACTCATGGGTGATTATTGACAGTATCAAGGTAATTTAATGGAAAAAGTAAATTTTCAGTGAATGGCTCCTCTGGAGATTTTGATTAACCATGTTTAAAAAAAAAGAAAAGAAAAGAAAAAGAAAAGAACCTTGACAAGTACACTTCACATCATATACAAAAATTAACTTAAAACATAAAAGCTAAACTTATAAAACTTCTAGAAAATAGGAGTGATTTTGTATCCAGAAAAAAATTCTTAAATATGACACACAAAATGTAGGAACTTTAAGTGAAAATTACAGCAAAGAGCAAGCACATGTGGCCTCTCATTCCTTCGGGGCGAATGACCCCGCCTCACTGAGCGTCCTTTCAGCGATGCCAGGTTGCTCTTGACTCATGGGACTCCAGGGCTCTCGCTCCTTTTCTCTGCTTGCTAGCCCCAGATTTCCTTGTGAACTCCTTCACTGTCATACTTTATTTTATTTTTACTGTAAGGCATTTGAGACAACAAAAGTTTCAAGGATGCCCATGAACTACCACACGGCTTAGCATCTGTTTTTAAAGCCTTCTTTGAGGTAGCTGTTTTTATCCTAGCAGACGGAGAGCTCACAAGGATGGGGAGCATAACTTACAGTTGTTTTATCAACTCCAGCTCAAGGCCTGGTAGTCAGCAGGGATTCAGTCAATGTCTGGAGATGTAGAGAAAGAGTGAGCGTGTGGAGAGCATGCAAGCCCTCTGCTTCTCTCCGGATGGACAGCTGTTTCTCTTCTCCTCTTGGATGACCTCCCAGGGCTCAGAGGGCAAGGCAAATGAGGGCTCTCTACAGAAGGCCAGAAACCAGCATTCCTTGAATTCTGCACCATGGCACTTGGTTTGCTTTGGAGGGAGGGTTATGTGTGGTTGAGGTGAAATTCCAGGTGAAGAGGTGACGATCTGAGCTGGTGCTCTGAGCCCCCTTTCTCACCTGTCTCCTTCTTGTGGCTTGGTTTGGACTAACCTCCCTGCCTCCTCCTCCCCAGTCACTCCTCCAGCCATCCACCTCCACTCAACTGCTGTTGTTCAGATACCCCAATATAGAGCTTCCTTGAACGAGTTGTGGTGGTGTCACCTCCCCCACATGCTGTCCTGCTGAAGATCACTTCCTGGAATGTCTTCCTGGAGTGTCAGCCACCTGGCCTGTCCTAGAAACTGTTCTGCTTCTTCCCTGACATTGCACGCTGCCATTCATGTCAAAACCTTGCCTTTCACCTTCTGCAGCAAGGACTCAAAATTAAGAGAATTTCTAATCAGTTGGGACTGGCCTGGCCTTGTCCTTGGGCAGAAATGATGAGGTGGGGGACTGGGTAGACTTGGGAAAAATGTAAGGGGAGGAGGTATATTAAAAGACAAGCCTCTGTGGCTAGCAGCCTCTGTTTTCTAGCAGTCATGGGACATTGGGACTGCCCCTCTCTCTAGAAGTCAAAACAAAAAAAAATTTAGAAAACCAGCACAGGCCTTTCTGTCCTGTACTTCCCAAGGCCCATGGCTTTGCTTGTAACCAAACTTCCCTGCAGATACCAGTCCCCAGCCTGTACCCTGGGTCACTCCACTGCCCAGACAGAGGGAGGACAGATGCCTTTCCCTTATCAAAGCCAAGGACGTAACTTGGGATAACAGAGTCTGCAGCTGGGAGGGTCTCCTTAGGGTCATTTCATCCGTTCCTTGCCTCTGGGTGAGTTTTCACTTGTTCCTTTGTAAAGATCCTGCTCATTCACACTGTTCTGGTGACTGGCAGCTCCAGAAGGGGGCCCACTGGGGGTGTACCTTTTTGAGATCTGCTCTCAGTATCATTATGCTTTAACACAAGACCACTGTCTCTTGTCTCATCCCACAAGTAATAAAAGGAAACAGGAAAGGCAAGGAGCTGAAGAAAGACCAGAAGGAGGAGTGGAAATCAACTCCAAGACAGCTGTTTCCAAGGCTGAGCACATAGCTGTGTTTGAGACCCTTCAGCTCAAAGTGTGGTCCATGGACCAGGAGCATTAGCATCTCCTAGGAACTCAGAAAAAGAAAAGTGCAGACCCAGGGCAACAGATCCCATAGTTTTACTAAGATCACCAGGGGATGCTTTTGCACATTCAAATTCTGTGTGCTCTCAGCTAGGGTTTATCCTCTGTTCCTCACTGTGAGCTTCAGGGCAGGAGCTAAGACCAGAGTAGGACCATGTGGGGAACTGAATGAGTCTGTCCCTAAACAACACACACATCCCACATCCATTAGGGCTCAGTCACACACTTATCCAAGGCAGCCATGACCTTGAGAAGCATGGGAGTATTGGGCTGTAACATTCACTTGAACCACCCAACGTGGCCCCCACTGGAAGAACCCTTCCGGTGTGCTTAGCAGCCCCATCCCCACTGCACGGCCCCACGTAGCTCCACCTGCAAGCTGCCTTTGGACTTGAGACAGGGAACTTCATTTTGTTGGGTGGCAATGTTTTATCTCCAAGTGTGCATGATTCACTTGGATTGCTGTTTTTGTTTTCTAACAAGGAGTTGTTTTTGTGCCTTTGAATGACACCCTTGTGGCCCCCATTACCTCAACCTCCTTTGATGCAAGCCCTCTGTTTTTGAGCATCAGGGTTCTGCCACCCGGACCTGGTGAGGCATATTTAAAGCTGTTTAAATTGACAGACTGGGCAAACAGGATTAACTCCATGGGCCCAGAAGGGGAGGTGGGATAGAGGGGGCAGTTGCAGAATGGTTTACATGGATGAACAGGAGGACAGCCGGCTGGGCTGGGAAGGGGCCTATTGCCCGAGCTGGCCAAGAATTCTCTATCTGGGAGGTAGGCAGAGAGTCTGCAATCTGCTGGTGATTGGATTAGACATGGTGTGAAATTCGGAGCAGGGCTACACGGCTGGGGCTGGGGCCCGGGCTGCTGCAGGGCTGGGCTGTGGAGGCCCCGCTGAGGAGACCGTGTCGGGATGCCTGTCCCTGCCCCAGCAGGCCTTGGAGACAGCGTCAGTGTCATAGCCCTTGGAGGCTCCCCCACAGCTCGGCCCTGTTGTCTTCCCCACCCCACTGAGCCCTGGGAGTTTTCTCAGGGAAAGCAGAGGCCGCCCAGCCCTATTCACAGGGCTCCTATACCCTTGGCCTCTCAGCAGTGTCCTGGGCTGGGGAGCAGCAAGAAGCCCGTCTTTCAAGTCTCTGGGCTCCCAACAGCCCCCTCTTGCTATCTCTCTCGGCCTTTTTCTTTCTTTGTCCCCTTGTCCCTCTCCCCCTTACACAATCTGGTCATCCAGTAGGATTCTGCTCCATCTGGATTTGTTCAAGAGACCAAATCAGCTTGTGTTTTCCACTTTTTCAGGGATTTGGAGGTTCTGATTAGCATCTTAGGGGATTTTGAAACTCCTTGCAGAACCTTAACCAGACCTCCAGGGTGGGGGAGCGGTGGTTCCGGATTTCTTGTGGGTGAGATGTTGACAGCAGCTAAGCCTTTCCATCAGAGGCACTAGCATAAAGCTCAAGTTCAACAAGGAGAGGGGCAATGACGGAAGAAAGAAGAACGGGTGGACACGGACACTGGTGGCTACCCAGGCCCATATGATAACACACAGCGCTTTCCTAGGCGCACCAGCCTTCGGTTGCCCCTGGTGTCATATGGACACCTGGGTCCCCCAGCACCTCAATTTCATTGACCTCCCTCTGAGTCTTGCCCATCAGAGGCAAATTGGAATCACAGAACAAAAACTCCATGTCATCTCGATCATCTGTGGGAATCTTTGGCTCTAATTCTACCTCCTTGGTTACTACACAGGCGCAGTGTTTGTTGAGTTCTCCTTCTTTTCTGTCGTAGCTATACTGGTTGTGAAACAGGAAGATGAGTGATCACCTCCTCTTTATTTGCTTGGGGAAGTCACCAGTTTCCTGATAAAGGCAAGAACTCTGAAGTCCATCCAGTTATAGGATTGCAGAAGTTCAGAGCTCAGAAAGATCCGAGCAACAAGCTCCACTCCTATATAGAAAATGAGCCGTGAAGCCCTGGTTCCAATGACCCTTTACAGTGTCCGGTCACTACACCTGCATTCCCCATTAAAAAAATAGTTAACAGTGCAAGGAAAACTGTTGAAAGAACATAGGTCTCACTCTGTCTGACCAAGGCTCTTTCCTCTTTGTTTCCATGGACACCTGAGCTGGGCTTCTGACAAATACGGGAGCCAGAAATGTGCCTGCTGGGAGGGTGCCTCTCTCCTCCTCATTCCCTGAGTGCAAACACAGGGGAAGGAGAGCACAGCTTGACCTTACCCAGCAGCAGGTATAGATGCCCATTGTACCTTGCAGCGTGGGCTCCAGTGCTGATCTGATGCTTTCCTCCTGGATTGCCTGCATTAGCAAATGTGTTTCATTTCATGTGTCCTTCAGATTCATTTGCACTGTTCATCTCACTTCTGTGCCAATGAGAATTCCAAGTCTAAGTTCCCTAGGAAAGGATGCTTGAATTGACTAAACTTTGCTGTGGATGAGGAGAAGGAGAAAGGTGACCTTAAACTGCCACCTCTGAGCGTGATGTAGCAGTAGGTGAGCCAGTGCATCCCTGAAGACACACAGGCCCACCCAGAGTTCCAAGCAAGCCCCTACTTCTTCACAAGAGGTTCGCTCCTTTCCTGCTACAGCCTGCAGCAAACATGCTCAGGGTTTCCCCCACATTTGCATGGTCATTGAGAGGAGTGGTTTTCCGGTGGAGAAAAAAAGCTTCTTAAACACTCAATCACTGATGCATAAATAAAACCTCAATTATAGACACATCAATAGCCCATGGGACTTGTTCAAAATGTCTCCAATTCTGTAGGCGTCTTCTGCCCACAGTTCTTAGGTCATTGTGTGTGGTAGTGAGCCTCCAATGTTGGCCCCCAACAATTCTTTGCCTCCTAGGACTTGCAAGTGCTCCTTGGATCAAAATGAAGAGGCAGAGCTGAGTTCCCATGTTGTGAATCTTGGCTGGCCTGTGATGATGTTTGACCCTAGAATTTGACAGAAGTGACATTTTGAGCTTTCCAGGCCAAGATCAGAAAAAACTGGGTCTCATTCTCTCTCTCTCTCTCTCATTCTGTGCTGGTGGAAACTGAACCCAGGGTCTCATGCATGCTAGGTTAAGTGCTCTAAAACTGAGTTATATTCCCTTCCTTCTTTGCAAGCCAGCTGCAATGTAGGAAGCCCAGCTAGCTTAAGCCCTCAATGCCACCAGGAAGTCCCAGGGAGCCACGTGGAGAGGTCTCATGGAAGGTTGGGAATCAGAGCATCAGCCAAATGCTTAAAATCTTCCTGAATGTCTCAGCTTGACTGAGTTAGGAGCAGAATATAGGCAAACAAATGACCCAAGATAAAAACATGGTCAGAGAAGCTATCTAGCTGGATTCTCAACAAGTTCCTGGCCCCCACAGAATTGTGAAAAATCATAAATTATTGCTGCTTTAAGCCACGAAGTTTGGGGTAGATTATTACAGAGCAGCAGGTCAATCAAAACTCTGTCATCTCTGATGACAAACACAGGCCCAAAACAGTAGAGCCCATCACTTCTTTGATCATCTGGTTTAGCACTTTGCTGGGGGGAACAGGCTGAGGTCATCCTGCAGTAAAATAAAAATGCACACAGACGAGCACACCCATGGTCATCACAACCTCAAAAAGTCAATCTCTCACCTGGCCTTTTGCCTCACCGGCTGCAAACCACTGGTATAACTGCCGGGGACCTTGAATTGAGGGTGACATTATATAGAGAGAGTGAGGACAGGGATGGGATGCTGTTCCACAGCTTCAGAAAGATGCAAGGGGATCTATTACAGTTCTTTTAATCTCATGACCAATCCTGGATTCTTTTATTCTCTGGAATTGAAAGTAAGCCCCATCCTCATTTCTGTGGTTCCTTCACTACTGGGACTCATGTGCTCATCAAAGGACCATTCAACTCCAGTCTCCTGCAGGCGGCTTCCAGCTCTGCATCAAGCTCACTGTCTTGATCCATCATCCCAGGAAGTCCTGTCATTCCCATCAGAGAAGTTGTGGAGCAAAAGCTGCCCTGACCAGGTTAGCTGCCAAGCTGAGTAGAGAGGCCCAGTGTTCTGAACAGAGACTGTCCTCTGCCCATGGCCTTGAGGCTTCTGTCCTGCATTCTACATTCCACTCACAGAGATCTTTAGTGTACATGAGATCCTCAGGAACAAGTCCCCAAGAGTGGCTGTGGCATGTGTCCAGTAAGCAAACTGTCAATAGTTCAGGAACACTGCTTTCTTTACTAGTGCTGGGGATGGAACATATGGCCTCATGCATGCTAAGCATGTGCTCTACCACTGAGCTGCTCCTCTTTTCAGATACACTATCTTACATGGTCCTGAGTATTAAACAGGGCCAAGGCTGGGAAGAAAGAAGGGCAAAAATATTTATTTCCCTAATGCTTCTCAAGAGGACTTGTTCTAAACAAATCTAGTCTCCATCAATAAGACACTGGTTAAATAAACCCCAATATTATCACACAATGGAATATTAATAGCTACAAAAACAAATAAGGAAGTTTAAAAAGTAAATTGATATGGAAAGTCCTCCATGTATACTATTATGTGTAAGGGGTGCAGATTCAAAATGGTATACAAAGCATGCTTTTTTTTTTTTTTTTTTGCCTAAAGAAAAGGCCAATGATGATGTGTGTTTACATGGGCTTGTATTTGCATACACACTGAGACTGCACAGGAAATGATGGCAATGATTACTCTCTTCTGCGGAAAGAGATGTGAGGTGAAGAGGGTAGATAGATGAAACGGTGATTGAAATGCACTTGAAGCTTATTGTTTGGATTGCTGAGCCATGTGAATTGCATTACCTAGTCCAAAAACATGTTGCAGGGTGAAGGGAGGTACACATACTTTGCCTAATTTGATTACAGAATAGCCGAAGAAGAAACACAAGGGTCAGAAGCTTTAGATGGAATCACGCTTATTTAAATTGCCTGGAAGAACTCCAGAGTGAATAAAGCTTGAAAATAACAAGCAGGGTCTGGGTGAAGGGACAGTTTCAGAGCCTCTGCCAAGTCCCTCACAGCCAAGATGTGAGCCCCAGGCAAGGGATGAGAGAAGCAGCTTCCAGACCTGAAGGACTTTATGATCCTGCAAAAGCCGTGGGAATGAATGGGTTTCCCATCTGAACTCTGAAATCTCATTCTCTAATGAGTGTGAACTGCAACTGACCTTCCCGGCTCTCTGAAATGATTCGCACCCAGGTGCCCCCCAGAGGGGAGAAGGCACCCCTGTCAAGGGGTACGGTGACAGGTTGGAAGCTGTGCCTGGGGCTCAAGGGTTTGGGACTTGGTATCAAACTTGGACGTGGGGACACTGGCAATGCGCACCGAATTTCCTTCCCACCCTTTATATGCACAGCCGCGCAACGGTGTCTTCCTTGAGAGCAGCGAGCCCACAGCTTGCTCGTTTCCGTCAGGGATCAGTGAATGGACGAAGGAACAAGAGCTCCAAAACTAGAAAATGCACCTTGCTGTCTGCACCAAGTGTTCAAGGGATTTATCTGAAGCAATGAAACCTTCAGGTTTCTGACACTGCAGATGGCGAAGCCGTTGCCAGTAGAGGGCAGTGATGCCTTTATCAGTTAATAAAAGCGTGCATGACTTTAAAAAGCTTACCTTATTATCAAGTAATAAAAGTGCACCCACATGCACACACTGTTCCTTCTCTTCCAGGCTGCCTCCTGTTGCTCCTATCAGAACAGGATGATTCCCCTTGGGTCAGTTCCTAGATTTCTGTGATGAACAGCAGAGGTCAGGGTCCTTGAGTCCAGAGCCTCCTTGGCCAGTGTGGCAAACCCACTGTGTGCTGGAAGGAGCTTGAATTCTACACATTAATACCATCTTAATAACACTCAGAGATGGTAGGGATTGTTTTCTGTGAAAAGAAGACACTGCCTCCTTCCGTTTCTCTCTCAGGGCCTCTGACCTCTCTTTATCTCTGGCAGGCACCATATCTAATCACGGGAATGAGGGGCAGCCTCGCTAAGACCTGGGATCTTTCCAGGTGGGGGAGCAGCCAGAGACAAGAACTGGGCCAGTGACTGTGGGCCACTGCTTTAGATGTGCATGGGTACAAAGAAGGAGCTGTCAAGTGCTGCGCTCTTGGTGAGGGCAAATGGTTAGAGGATAATTAACCTGCCTTGATTCGCCGGGCACATTTGCACCCCCTGTAGCCTTGCACTGTTTCAGCACCTGACGATGCCGTCCCTCCTGCTCCCCTTACTTCAAAAACTCTTTCTACTACACGACAATAAACTAGTATTTCAGGGGCTTTGGGGCATCCTTTACCCCTGAGTTTTCCTAAACTTCACTGATCTCATGTAATAAATAAGAGAATCGTATTCTCTAATTGGCTGCTTCCAAACCTGACACTGAGCACCTCTCTGGGCTTGAAATCAACAAACTGGCAAGAGAAAGTGCCAGAAAGCAGGATGCAGAAGACAAAGCTAACCCCAGAAAGTCAGGCGTACGCACAGTCAGATCAGGGAGAGCAAGGCAGACTATAGTTCAGAGTATTAATGAACGTGTGAAGGAGGCATCAGGAAGCAAAAAGAGACCGCAGTATTGAAAAAATAACTAACACACACTGTCTCTGTGTCGGGCACCACATGGGAACCCGTGGGGTTGTGATGAAGCCAACTCAGGGACAGCGGTTGAAGAGGAAATGCTGTCACCTCCACACTCATGCAACTCACCGGTTTCACAGTCAGTGCTGCTGGGTCCAGACTCTCTACTTCTATGGACGAGGACCAGGTCCTTGTGGAAATAAACAATGTGTCCCATTTCACACAGTGATAGCAGAAAGTTCAGTCCAAAGGATTGGCAAGGGCCCAAGGGTGCGAGACCCCACAGCTCCCATCAGTCACTCCCAGGCTCCCGGGCTGCAACATGCTCTCTAGCTGTCAGCTTGCCTTATCTCAGAGCTGAAGGAGGAACAGAAGAGGAGGAAGTCATCGGTCTCACCTTTCAGAGGTGCAGATGAGGGTTGTTTGGTGGTTAGGGCTCATTTTACTCCAACACCGCAAATAATTACAACCCTATGTAGGCTGAGCCTGGAAGAAACTAAAGGGGTAGAGACTACAAAAGAAGCTGCTCACCCACTTCAACACTCCTCTCTCCCTGACACTGAATACAGACTGTCTTCACTCACAGTAATCGCTGGGAGCCTGCAGGATTGCTGCTAGAGGCCCTGGCTTGTAAGTGATCAAGAAGAGTTGGAAGGAAAGATGCAGCCAACAGAAGGGAAGCCAGGTCCAAGTGAATGTAGTCAATACAACTGTGCTGGCTGGGGCAAAGCCCTGCCCTAAAGAAGTTTTAGAAACATGAAGTCCATAGCCGGGCATGGTGGCGCACGCCTTTAATCCCAGTACTCAAGAGGCTGAGGCAGGAGGATTGTTGTGAGTTTGAGACCAGCCTGGGCTACAAAGTGAGTTCAAGGCCAGCCTGAACTGCATAGTGAGACCCTGTCTCAAAAAATAGGGCAGGAAGGGCTGGGAGTTTGGCTTAGTGGCTTATGCACCTGCCTGACAGGTATGAGGTTGAGTTCGATACCTGGTCACAAAAAAAAAAGTTTTCTCTAAAAAATAGGGCTGGGGATTTATCTCAGTGATGTGAGCACCTGCCTGGCAGGCAGGAGGTTGTGAGTTTGAACCCCAGTACTCCTCCACCAAAAACAAAAAAAAAATAAGAAAGAAACGTGAAGTCCAAGTTGGGCTATATCTCTCCTCCCAGACAAGCAATTCTGAAAATAGTAATGATCATTATATGGTTATGCCTTGTTAAGTTTCATTTCCTAGGTAAAAAGATTTCACACCCTTATTGCCTTCAATCCCCACCAACCTGGGATGCATCATGGCAGGAATTATTATTGTTCTTTTATAAGTGGGAAAACAGAGGCACAAGGAAAAGAAACGATGGAGCCAAAAGTCTTGCCAATAGTACATCTCTGGGAAGAAGTTTGTACTAAGACTTCTGGCTGCAGGTAGACCCTGTTTCTCTTCTAGGATAAGAAATGTTGAGAGGGAAAGATGGCCAGGCTGCCTCCGTGGGCCTCCCAGCCCTCTTTGGATGTTGTGTTAGCTTCAATCTTTAGGGAAGGGCAGTGCGTGGCACATATGGCGAGAGATGCGTCAACAGAGTGCCCCATGATTTTAGGAGTGCCTTGGTCTGTCTCCACTGGAGCATGGCGATAGGGAATTGGGGTGCAGGATAGGTACAGAAAAAATGTAAAGAAAGCATCTGGCTGGGAGACCATGGTCTTAGAGTCTCATCTAGAGTGTGCTCTCAGCTGTACCTTGGGGCAAGTTACTTCTCCCAGGGCTTCAGCTTCAGTCTGCAGAGCAAGGTGCTAGAGTTAATGAGCTGATCCCTTCCAGCTCTCCAGTGTTAGGATTAAATATCCATCTGTGCTCATGTGCATGAGCACAAAACACTGTAAGCAGCTTATTAATGTCAACACCAGTGAATTCATTAAGTAGCTATGGAACACCCATTATCTATAAACCAAAATGTTGTGTTGGTACATCTATGTTGTGTGTCCTGGGAAAAGAGCTGGACATTTAGGATGGGTTAACAGGGATGTGGACTTGTAGGAGACGTTTAACCCCCATATTAATGCCAGCTATTAGTAAGCTAACAGAGTATGCCCTGCGAAGCATCTGCCAGAGCGATATCTGATGGTACAAGGTTCAAATGAAAAGGCTCCACCAACTACTTCACCTGACAAATTTCCCAAGAATGGCTGCGTTTGTCCTTAAGGCACAGCTCAAGCTAAGCATGGTGGCTCACACCTGTAATCCCACCACTTGGGAGGCTCAGAACATGAAAGGCTGAGGCAGGAGGATTGCTATGAGTTTGAGGCCATCCTCAGCTACTTAAGTGAGTTCAAGGCCAGCCTGAACTACATAGCAAGACCCTAGCTCAAGAAAACATAAACAAATAAACAAACACAGCTCAAGAGCTACAATGTCACCTAGATGTCCTCCTGCATCCATGTGGTAAGATGACTAGAGATGATAAGTGGTTTGAGAGGACAGGTGATTTTGTGAGGCCTGGCAGCGTAGACATCTCTCCTGCCCACCCCTGCCTGAAGCCACAGTGGAATGAGACACTGCTTTCCAATTGTGTCCCTCTCCCTAATCCCTCTACAAGGCCAGAGTTGAAAGCAGGAGCCAGGAAGCTGAGCCAGCTCACCTAGGACACAGAGAAGCCAGTGTCCCTGCCCACACAGAATGTCAGATGCAGGGGCCATGGGCAGCCCTAGAGTCCTGAGCTCCATATTGTACTTTTCAACAGATGTTTGTGTTTCCTCCAGTGTTTGTTTAATGGTAGAAGTATTTCAGTGGAAACCGGAGACCTGGTTTCTCTGGAACTCACCTGTTGCTTTGGAATGTATGTATTTGTTCCTGGGGCCCCATCTCAGCACAATGTTCCCTTCCTGCAGCCAGAAGGTTGATGTGTTCACATCACCATCTCCATGGCAACTGGCTGTGCTATGGCAAACAGCAGATTGTGCCACGAGGTAGATAGCAAGTGGCCTGGACAGGTAACGTGGCCTAAATGAACTTCCTGTTTCCAGGCCAAGGTCTAAAAGAAGTACAGTAAAATGCTCCCTCTCCTCCAGACATATTCTTCTCCAGGCAACAAAGACCTCACAAATTGTGGTTTGTCTTCTCATTATGCTTGCAAAGAGAGTAAGAGTATGTCTGTTTTCATTACTAATCACCTCTCCACCCCATTGCTCTGCCTCCAATGTATTCATAAACTAAAGACAATGAAAAAGCTCGACCTGTCTTTGGCATGGCTGTGGCTGCATGTGCAGTCTAAATATTTAAATGTGCGTTCTGGTCATGGTGATAATAAATCATTGTGGATATACATTGTGTTATCCTCAAAGGGAAAGAGAGGAAGATAAACTGGAATGATGGGAACCATATCCCACCAGTCAATATGTCAGAAGGCCCAGAGCGGTAGAGGCCTCCTCAGGGTTTGACTCTTACATCCCCCAACTGCCTGACCTCAGTTTCCTACAGTCATGAGGCTGCCATTTGATCAGATCACCCAATAAACTACATCTCAGGTGTACCCATCTGCCTTTAACATTCCCCATTTCCCTGAGCCTAGAGCAACTTTCTGCATCGTGACACACTCAGAGGGCCATGGAACACAGTTGTGGAGCTCAGAGGAGGTGGATATAAAGGACTGAGGCACTCACGGAACTGAGCTAAGATGTGACAGCACCATGACTCACATCTGTCTGTCCTCCTGAGACCCAGAGCATTTATATTTTGCAGTACCTGGGATCAAACTCACAAATTTGTGCCTGCCAGGCAGGTGCTTAGGCCACTGAGCCAAACTCCTGGCCCTGTTTTTTTTGGGGTTTTTTTTTTTTTTTTTGAGGCAGGGTTGTACTATGTAGTACAGGGTGGCTTTCCTCACTTTGTAGACCAAGCTGGCCTTGAACTCACAACTCTGCACCTACCTTAGCCTCCTGAGTGCTGGGATTAAAGGCATGTTCCACCACACCTGCCTTGGCTTCATTCTTTCAATTCAGACTATCAAACATCTCCAAGCCACTTGCATGTCATATAGCACACACTAATATCGACATCACTAGGAAAAGCGGTTAGTCAACAGGCTAAGAAGAAAGTGGGAACCTGCAGGAGTCACATCCAAATCTTTCCCTTCCTGCAGGACCACAGACAGAGATCACCTCCACCACAAAGCTTCCCTGAATACACCTGCAGGATCCTCTGCAGACCCACAACTCCCAGCCAGCCTCCTTGCAGGTATGTTGACTCTCTGTCACATGCCCAGCTAAGCCCACCTCTTTCTTCCCCCACTAATAGTTATAAACTGCTGGAGGTCAGAGTTTATGACTGATCATCTTTGTATCCTCTCTACCTTGAGCACAATAGCTGCTTGGTAAACACAGTCAATGAATATTTATCTGTAACATAGGAGTCTGTGTCACTTCATCATATGAATGATTCCACCTATCCCCTCCTTTCCCTTCTTCATTATCTCTTCCTTACCCTGCACTGTCACACTGGGAGTTGCCACCTCAGACCCCACAGATGATTTATATGCTATAAATTATCTCCCTTGGCTCACTCCTGGGCAGGATGTGAAGACTAATGCTACCTTGTAGGCAGTGACTTCCCACAAAGATAGTTTCCTACTTTTCAATGAACCATAACAAAGTTCCCCTTTCTGAGCTCTTTGCCTAGAGTTCTAGAACCTGTACTGATTTGGAGGCCCACCTCAGTAGTAGAGCAGTTGCTTAGTATGTGGAAGGCTCTGGCTGCAGTACCCAGCACCAACAAGAAAAAAAGGTGGCTATCTTCTGCTACAAGCAAGAGATGGCCTCTTCTAAGATGACTTGATCTTCCGAAGAAAAGCTCAGCCTAGCTGGGCACCTGTAGTCCCAGCTAGTCAGGAGGACCACCAGTTTGAGGCAAGCATGGATAACTTAGTGAGATTCTACCTCAAAATTTAAAAGGTAAAAAGGGCCAGGGATGCAGTTCAACAATAGAACCCTTGACTAGCCTTTTGTGAGGCCATGACTTTGATCTCTAGTACCACAAAAAATAAATAAATAAACAAACAACTTTATCCTGATCTAGCATATTTCTAGAACTGGATATACCTTACTGAGGCACCAGATTTGTAACAATTACTTTTAGCTTTGGTAACAAGTGAAAAAACCCTCAAATATTGGCATAAATAAGAGGGAAACTTACTTCTTGATCTCATAGAAAAAATCTGAAGGAGAAAGTACAGACGTACCAGGGAGTTCCTAGCTCATCATACGGAGCGCTCCCATCTGGCTGGCTAGTCTGTCTCAAAACTTGCCTCCTACCAACTGCTTGAGCTTCAGGCTGCATGCCTGCAGCTCACAAGTAGAGACAATGAAGTAGAAAAAAGGAGCTTATTTTTTCCCTTTTAAGGTAGTTACTAACACTTACCCATAAAGCATCTATTAAATTCTATGTCCACAAAGAGAGACTGATATGTGTCACTGTTAGTTTAGTTTGCAAATTCTATAGGTTAGGATTATATTCCACACCTATCAGAGTTGGCCCTGCTTTCTACCTCAAGTAATTAATTTTGCATTCAGGTGTGGCTGGCTGGGTGACTTTCCCAGGACACACAGTGAATATAGCCCCTGGGATTGGGAGCAGTGTGGAGTCCTAGCCAAAGCAGTCCAGAAAGGGTGGATGAGAAGCCTTGCTGGGGCAATGGGTTTGGGGTACACATGGACTGCAGAAACCTCTTGGGTGCAGCCCTGCTCTGTGGCCCAACCCTGCATCCCAGAAGGCTCCCACACCTGGCAGGTACCAGACCCTGCCTGGGTGGGGTTATCTACCTCATCTGCCCAGCCCTGCGCACCCACTGCCCACCTGGGCACCTGCCCACCTGCCTGCGGCTGGCTTGGCCTCCACTGAGCTGCAGGACAGGTATTTGGGCTGGCGGACAGCCTGGTGCCGGCTCCTCTGAACATCCCACAGACTTTCAGCTCCAGTGTGAGTCCTGGGAGGCTCGCATGTGCCAGGAAAGCAGGGCACTGTCAGCATTGGAAGTCAAGTGGGCCCAGAAAGAGGCAGTGCATGTTGTCTGCGGAGGCGTCCTGGGGAAGCAGGTGGCTCCTGCTTGAAGGGGGCATGTGGGAGCGCAACAAGAGTGAGCCCTTCTAGAAATGAGAACTCTGTTTCCAGACAAGTGCATTGGGAAGGTGCTGGGGACTGAACCCAGCACCTTCACACTGAGCTACAACCCCAGAACTTGCATGCGTGAGGCTCTGGGTTCAATCCCCGACACTGTAAAAAGTTAAAAAACAAAACAAAACTTTCAATGCCTTATGTTGTCTCTATATAAAAGAAAAATACTGATTATATCTTATTTATCCTTGAGATTTCTATGTTTAAAACAGCCATATTTTGTAAGAAAACAACTAGGAATTAAAGATGCAACACACAGTGGAAAGACCCTGGCTTCAAATTCTAGCTCTTCTACTTTCTAGCTGGGATTCTGGGGGAAGGTTTTTTTGGTTTTGCACATTTTGATTTTAACATCTCCAGGTCTTAGCTCCTTCTCTATCTACTTTAAAGTAGACAAACTGATCTTATAAAATGATTTCAAGGTTTGAAATCATGCAAAAGGAGCTGCTGGTGCCTGGTGTGGTGGTGCATGCCTGTGACCTCAACACCCAGGAGGCTGAGGCAAGAGGATTCAGAGTTTGAGGCCAGCCTGGGCAATTGGTGACCTTGCAAGACCTGTCTCAAAATAAAAAATTGAAAGAAGTGTTGGCTATCTAACCCTGAGTTCCATCCCCAGTACCAAAAAAAAAAAAGAGAGAGTACTGGTTTGATGCCTGGCACATGATAGGTGTTTGGGACAATGCTGGTTTTATAACCAGTTTCACTTTCTTTGAGAGATGCATTGTCTTCCTCCAATTAGTTTAATCCAGTGCACTTCATGCATTTTTTAAAAATATGGAATTCTTTCTGCACTTCCGAGTGTGTGTACTGTCAAAACCCCCAATCTTGGTGACAGGCTTGGAGGTTTTAAAAATGTTTATAACAAAGGCTTATTGAGAAAGCGCTGCAAATGAAGTGAACAGCTGAGGCAATTTTCCAGATAATTCCCACCCCAAATCGAGTCATGCCTGACCTGATTGATCTGGACAGTTGTCTCGAGTCTCTGCCCCATCTTGCCCTAAGCAGTCTGGTTGCTACACCAATTCTGCTTTTCATTTTCTTGGTGTTGATTCATTTTTTCTGACTGCACAGGGCCTCTCTTTGCAGGAAAGAGAACGACAGTATCTCTTACTCAAAGACTGGTTTGAAAGTGGAAATCCCAAACATCTACCATCGTTACCTTTGGAAAAGCCAGAAATGCCGTCCTCTCTGCTGCTCCATTGGTTTTTACTGTGTTTTCATAAAGACCCCAAGGCCTACAGATGTGCTACCAGTTTGTAAGGAGAAAAGTGAAGCTCAGAGCGGTTACCACAGTGATCCAAAGTTGCACAGTAGAACACTGTCCATACCACCAGATTCCAAGGACCACAGTATCTCACTGATCAGGCATGGTTAACAGAGTTTAGGAATCCCTCCCCTATGGGATGAATCTAACCTCAAAAGAGATAGTTTATTCCCTGATCCTAGAACAATTTAAGGAATGCTGGAAGACTATCCTTCCTCCCTTTCTACCTCTTAGGCCAAGAGACTTCCTCCCACTTAGATGCCTGAAGTGATTCACCCCTTGGAAGGTTCCCAGTCACAGGTCCAAAGATGATCTGAGCTGGCTACATCAAATGCACTGAACCAGTAGCCTTGCAATGGAACCCAGGGATACATACCTGTTAAAAGCTTCCCAAGTGATACACAGCCAGGGCTGACAACCAGTGATTTAACTTGATCCCTGTCCTACTATTGTCCCAAAATGAAAAGAATGGACACCTACAAGGAGCATGCTACAAAGTGACTGGAACCTTTATGCAAAT